>PVHP010006128.1:0-61884 GCA_004024765.1 Zapus hudsonius
CAACAAAAAACAAAAACAAAAAAAAAAACCCAAAAAAAACACACACACACACACAAAAAAACCAAGAAAGCAGAGTAGGGAGGGGGAGGGACGGAGCAGATGAGCCAGGGAGGAGGGGCTACAAGGGAGCCCTGGTGTAATGGGTGAAATAGACGTGAAATAGATAGAAACTGTGTAGCAAGGGGAGGAATGGAGCAGATGTAGCAAGAAGCGCTGAAGGAGCTGAAGGAGCCCTGGTGTTACCGGTGAAATAGACGGGAAATAGGCAAGAAATTGTGTAGCAAGGGGGAGGAGCAGACGAGCTGGAGGCCAGAGGGGGGGAGGGGCTGCGTACCGATGCCGATGAAGAAAGAATATTAATACAAGGAATAAAATAAAAAGAAAACAACAGAAAGAAGAAAAAGAAAGACACACCTATGCCTGGGAGGGGCAGGACGGCGGGAGGGTGGGGGCTGAAACACAAGAAAAGCCACGCCGCCACCGAAGGAAAGCCGCGCAGAGGGAAAGCCGCGCCAAAGGAAAGCCTCAGGCGCCGGCGGCTGCAGGCAGGCAGATCCTGCCTGCCTGGAGGACTCACTGCCTTTTGCGAGCTGGTCAACGCTGGTGGCCTCCAGTCCTACGGATCCTGTGCTCTGAGGTGCCTGGATTCAGCGGGCAATCGCAGCTTGTGTCCACGCTCTGGATTCCTGCTGTATCCTCTGGCCCTCATTCCCCGAGAAGTGTGCGGCGTGTTTACTAGTCAGCCATCTTTTCCTCTCCTCCTGCAATCCATCTTAATATCCTATTTTTTAGCACTTTCTATTAAACCTGTTCAGTGTAAAACCTCTTCATCCATTTCCATCTGTAGTCTTAAACAGGTTCTATAGCTTTGTCATTAATTGTCTTAGGATAAAGAACTAGTCCTGTCTAAAACACATACAATCTAATTTCAACACGTCAAATTCAGTCAGGTTCAAAATTTGTGCATAGGGTCTGCATGTGGTCCAACAAATGTTTCCTCAATGCAACAGTGCTGAAAAGTGCAGGCTTCATTGTCTTCATGAAGGAGTTACTGCCATTGTAAAGAGGCTTGGTGGAAGGAGGTATCTGGCCTTTATCCTGACATCCTCCATGGGACCAGAGGACTCAGTGTTCAAAGAGCCATCTTGAAAGCAGAGGGAATCTCTCTCCAGATGTCAGGTCATTTTTCTTAGACTACCCTGACGCCAGATCTGTAATAAGTCAGCATCCATTCGTTAGGAATTATCAGTGTGTGGTATATTCTCTTATAGCCTCACAAGACAGACTATGTGCCCTTCCAGCCAGAAAGCCCAGAAGAAAGGGAAGGGGTTAGTGGACTTCTTCATTGAGCCATGGATGCCCAATTCCCCCTTTTCATGGAAGTTCTTGGCTCCCCCAGCTTTAGACTTAAGAGGAGACACAAGGGAGACAGGGCAAAGAGGAATTTCCATGAATGGCAATGTTGTAATGTATCTTGGCACACTCTCGCTGATTCCATAGACTGATGGTTCTGATGTGGATGGATCTACATGAGTCCTCTGAGGTCTTCCAACTGGTATCTCTATGGTTTATATAGAGTTAGTACAACTCAGATAAAAGTTCTCTGTACAACAAACATGATCTAGACAACTCTAGAGTGGTTCTGTTTCATTGGATCCATGAATAACCCCAAGAAAAGACTATATAGCTTCCTCTGCCACCAGAAAAAAATTCAGCCATTTCCAGTGGGTTGTCTCTGATCTCTTCTCTTGGCTCCATTTTCTAATGCCTAAAACATATTCTGGACACTGTCTCTAAGTCAGGGAACACACACGCATAAGTCTTCAGGTCCTTTTATTTGTCTTAAGGATGAAAGACAGTGACCACACCTCCTCCACACTTGGCTCCAAAGCAGTTTTCCCCACGACTTTCTTTCTGGAGAGTTCTTTTCTACCCTCAATATGGGTGATGACAAAATACTGGCAGAGCTAAACTTGGTGTCTGTGTGTGTGTGTGTGTGTGTGTGTGTGTGTGTGCATGCATGTATGTATATCTATATATATATGTGCATGTATGTTTATATATATGAGTGTGTATGTATATATATATATATGTGTATGTGTATATATATGTGTGTATATTTGTGTATATATATACATATATTTGCAAGTAGAAAGAGAAAGAAAGAGAGAGAGAATATGAGTGTGCCAGGGTTTCTTGCCAACTATAAATGAACCCTAGATACATATGCCACTTTATGCATCTGGCTTTATGTGGGTATGGAGGAATCAAACCCAGGCTTTGTAAGGAAGTGACTTTAACCTCTGAACCATCTTTCCTATCTTGTTTGTTAAGACAGGGTCTTGCTGTACAGTTCTGACTAGCTTCCAATTTATGGCAATCCTGCCTTAGCCTCCTGAGTATTGGATTTGCAACCCAGCACCAGTACATCTGGCTAATTTTCAATCTTTTGGTGGCCCTTGCATTTTGATTTAGGAGTGAGATTTATTGTGTTTTTCTCTTAAGTTTTGTAACTAAGCTTAAAAGTCTTGCTTTACTATCCTATTGTGTGATCACTGTGAAATGGTTTACCCTGGGAGTTCACAGTTGGAAGATGTTTGCTAAGTATAGGGCATTCGTATCATTAAGAATTATCTTTCCAGGTGGGAAATGTGTATGCTTGTGGGTCCACTGGCAGATTGACTGGAATATGTGCTAATGTACACATACCAGTCCTTCCCCACCCATATGCACACATGCTGGTCTTTCCTTGACAACTGTACACATGCCAGCTCCTTCCTTAATGTGCCTAGTACTGCCCTCACTGTCTCTTCATTCTGCAGCCCAACCTTCCCAATACATTTTGTTCTCACACATTCAGGGATGTATGTATATATATATATATATATATATATATATATATATATATATATATATATATATATATATATATATTTGCAAGCAGAGAGAGTTAGAGAGAAGAGAGAGATAGACAAAGATTAGAATGGGCATGTCAGGGTCTCCAGCCACTGCAAACAGACTCTAGATGCATGCACCACTTTGTGCATCTGGCTTGACATGGGTATTGGGGAATTGAACCTGGGTCGTTAAGCTTTGCAGGCAAGCGCCTTAACAATTGAGCCATCTCTCCAGGCCACATTCAGGTTTTTCCATGAGATTTTCCTTTGGCTAGGGTGTGCTTTTTCCTCTCCAGATCTCTCTATCTCCTTAGCGTCTGTACTAGACTGGTCTTTCTCTATCAAGCTCAACTGGGCTTCCAACTTGAACTCAATACTCTCCCTGTGCTCCTGCAGCCCCGGCTTACCCTCTTGTGGCAGCTCATTTAGTCTGCTTCCCTCATGTTACAGTTTGGACCTGGATGATCCCTAAAGACGGTATGTTCAAGGCTTAGGCCTCAGTGTAGAGTTAATGGGAAGCAGCTGAACCTTTAAGATGGGAAGTCTAGCAGGAAGTCATTAGGTCATGGACGCATGCTGTTAAAGGTGATGTTTGGAGTCTGGTTCCTTCTGCTTTCTTTCTTGTTTCCAGCCAGAGAAGAACAGCTTTGCTCTGCCACACTCTTCCAACCGCAATGTGCTGCCCAGCCACAGGACCAGAGCTGTGGGGTCAAAAATCATGGACCGAAACCTTAAAATATGTGAGGCAAAATAACCTTTCTTCTATAAGTAAAGGGTATCAAGTATTTTTTATAGTAAGGGAGAGCTGAGTAGCTACCTCACTAAGCTGTAAACTCCTGGAGCTGTAAGCCTCTTGCCTGTGGGTATCTGATACATAGTAATAATCACAAAACCCTGTTCAGGTCCCTGAAAGAACAGGAAACATGCATCCCATACAAACATAACAGGTTGGCTCCCTTCCATCAGCACTTCTCTTTCTGGGGCTGGTATTGGTGAGCATCTAGCATGATTTTAAGTTCCCTGGCTGGTTTACATTATTCTTTCATAAAGGCTAAAAAAAGAACATAAGCTGTTGGCTGAGTTTTCTAAATAGGTCATTAGCATTGATCTTTCTTTTAATGATGGCCACCTCCTTGCTATTTGGAACTGAGAGTGGACAGCCTGAGAGTCCTGACTCAAGCCAGTTACTACTCAAACCTGGAGAAGTGGATGTGTGGCTGTGGGCAGGAGCTGGAAGCGTTGAGACTGCACAGTACCTGTGTAAGTCTCTCTGTGATTAAACTAGAAGATGGTCAAAGCAGGCGCGTCTTGGTGCATTGGTAACTGATGTTCACAGTGAAGACCTCGGGAGTCCAAGCGTGCACTGGACTTTGTGGGAGTTTGGTAACAGCCTCTCCTCCAGCACGTTTGCATTCCTGCTGAAAGGGCTGTTTACAGTCTCCAAGAACATGCTAGACTCAACAGCCAAAGCCAGTGCATTTAGGAGAGGGCTGGCAGAGTACCAGGATAAATACAGGTTGATTTTATTCAAAGATGATTACAATGTTGTGTGGTTCCCCCCCAATTTATATGAGGAATGACTATGATTTCCTTTATCAATCACAGCAGGCTCTGTGAGCATCAATGAGTTCAGGAATGTTGAACTCGGGTTCCTGGGAAGAAGTGTTTCTCCTTCCTGAATCTTCCTTGGGGGTCTTTGTTGACACAATTCTTTTTTTAATATATTTATTATGAATAATTATATATACTGTATGAACAAATCTTGTGGTGGTGACCCCATTACCCTCCTCTCTGTCCTTTACCTATTGGGGACCCTCCTTGGTGCCCTTACTGGATCTGTCCACAGGGTAGGGAGCTATGAACTGCACCCAAGGTAGCCAGTTTTTCTTTTCTTCCCCCTTTGTGTGTTGTTGCTGAGGTGGGCCGTGTCTCTGGATATTCTCCCCCACCATGGCTCCTAAATTCTTCCTGGCCGCTCTTCCACTCAGTTCCCTGAGTCATGCTGGGTGAGTTTTAAGTCTGCTTTATTGTTGAGATTTTAGACTTTAGATTGTGTTGCAAATGTTGGTGTCTGTCTGTCTTATCCTGTGTTGACTGACTGGCTGTGGTCGTGGGTGTCTTGCTTATCCCACCACTCTCTGCAGGGTTCTATATGTATCCTTCATGGAAGATCTGGGGTGGCTTATCTCTTGCCCGGATGTCAGCTATCAGCCTTCTGTTTGTTGGTAGGGTTGGAGGATCCATAGCTCTCTCTCTTTGCCTTCTGAAAAATACAAACAGAATCTCCATCGGAGAGTGAGATCAGTATAGGTTAACTTAGTTACACATTTCTGATTTGGCTAGACTCTATTGTTAGTAGCTCTTTGTAAATCACTCATAGAGTGCATATTTTCTATCTACTTCTAAACATCTTTGAATGTTGTAGTAGTTTGACTCACATGTCTCCCATAAACAAATGTGTTCTGAATGCTCAATCTCCAGCTGATGCAGTTTTGGGTATTAGCACCTTGTTGGAGCTGTGTTGTTCAGGGTGGGTGTGGTAGTTTTGAGTAAATGTCCCCCAATAGAATTTATTATAATTTTGAATTGTCTCCAGGCTTCTGGCTGGAGGGAGTGTCACTTTGGCCTGACCTCCTGGGGTCATGACACCCTTTCTAAATTGGATGTAAAATACTAGGGATAGATATGCAAAAGAAAAGCTGGAACCCCAGTCTGGTAGTTCTGCATTTTTGTGAATTACAGTGACATAGCGTGCTTGCTTACTTGCTTCTGGAGGTGCTGTCTCTGTTCTCTGCTTGGATCTGTGAAAGGGGACCAGCCTTTTTTCCTTCACTTCCCCTGAGTCTGTTACTTCAATAAATACTTTCCTCCCCCAAATTGTGCCTGGTTTGGAGATTCAGCCCAGTGACCGTGTGGCTGATTACGATAGTGGGCTTATGGGGGTTATAGCCAGCTTCCCCTTGCCAGTGTTTGGCACATCTTCCTGCCATTTTGCAGTGGCGTGTTAGAGGTGATGTCCACCCTCTGCTCATGCCATTGTTTTCCTTGACATCATGGAGGTTCCCTTCCAGTCTGTAAGGCAAAATAAACCCATTACTCCCATCGGCTGCCTTTGTTTGGATTCTTTTCTGCATAGTGATGAGAAAGCCATCTACAATAGTTTTGGTACCAGAGTGGGATCTATCATTGCTGTTAGAACCTTGATTCTGTGGCTTTGGCCTTTTGGAACTGATTTTAGGAGAAATGCAGACAGTTTTGAGACCTCAGCCTAAGAGAAGCCTTGCAGTCCTGTAAGTATAGCTTGGTGGACTATTCTGGGCAAAGTTGAAAGACCTGAATGTTGTGAGAACTGTGGACTGTGAGGTTTGGCTTACAAGGGTGAGTGGCTTTCTGTGTCTGTCTGCCTGTGTCCTGAGAACTTGTGCAGGGTTGCTTTGCATAGAAATGGACTGGTGTGAGCAGATGGAGATGGCTCAGAGAGAAATGAAATCTCCAGGTGAAACTGCTGCCCGTTCAGATGCAATTGTTTGAGAGCTGACAACCATTGAGATTGGGCCAGCTGATCTGCATTAGAACTGCAGGAAGAATACCAACCCTTTCAAGTAAGGGGCCTGGATGTTGAAGTTTTCCTGCTCTTCAAAGTTGGCTTTGTCCCTCCTTAGATTAAAAAGGTGGTGGCCCAACTGGTACTATGAAGTATAACAAATGCAGGAAGAAGGCCATTAGATTTGTAACATGGTTTTGATTTTTGGAAATGCCCACAGACAGTGTGAAGCAGGTATGTTAGGTTGCCTGGGTGGAAGCCCAATGGAGCCATGAGGATGAACCATGGGTTGCAGTGGAGACCCAGAGAGATACCGGGACTATGTCTGCTAAGGAGAGCTGCCAGCACTGGATGAAGTTTTCTTGGACTGTGAGTAGCCAAGCTGGTGGGGCAGAATCAGAACTCCTAAGAACAGTCATTGGTTATTATTATTATTATTATTATTGCCCTTTTTGGTTTAAATCTCATGTTGGTTCAATTTGTCTTTGCTATGCTCAATGCAAATTTTTATAGTATGAATGTTCTATACCATTAAGGGGAAGAAAGGAAGTAAAAAGAAAACAATAGTATTTTATGCATTTCATTTTAACAAAAATTATAAATATGACTTCTTAGACTCCTCTCTACCTAAGGATGGTAACTTGAACATCTGTAGAGACAGTTGTCTTTCTGATTCTATCCCCACCATCTAAATCCAGGCACAATAGCTTCGTTGTTCTCACCATACAGAAGCTTCATGTGATGGTTGCCAGATGCAGCCCATCCCAACCGTTCTGTTTAAGCAAATACTTACTTGTCGGAGGAGAGTAATTGGTAAGGATGACTGGTAGAGGCAGGTCTCTGTGGAAGAGTGCTTCCTTCCCTTCTGGTTTATCTCTTACCCCAAATGTGGTTTTTGTAAGTTAGACGAGTTTATCAGAAGAAAGCCTTTCCATGAAGGGAGGCTTGTCTAGTTTCTCCCTAATTCTGCTTTTCTCACCAAATCTTAATTGGTGATGGGTGTCTGGCAGAGAAATAACGAAAGAGCAATCTGTGTCCCGGGCAACCTTGTCTGCTAACATTGGCCTTGTAGAAATGCAGACTGCGTAATGGCCTGAATGCTTAATCCACATGTAATTTATATTATAGTTATTGATTGCTTCTGCTACCTTAGAATTAGGGAAACAGACATGGAAGTCATCAGGAAGAAAAGGTAGAGACTATTATTACAGTTCTTTATACTGGCCAATAGTTTGTGGTTTTCCTTTCATATAAACTTAGGAGCTGAAACCCAAGGCCAAGTGGGAATCATAGCCATAAAAAACACGGGCATCTATTTTATTCCCTCAAACCATATTGAAGAGCTTTAACTATACTGTTCACCCCAAACTCCACCCTCCAAAAATTTCAACCCCAAATCCCCTTAAAGATTAACAAGCTGACAAACCTTGCTAATGTCAAAGAGAGGAAAACAGCTCCCTGCTAGCTGCCGGAAATGGACTCCAGACTTCCTCTTTCTTCAGCAGAGGACACTATGTAACTGTTTAAAAATGTAAGGTTTCTTAAAACATGATGACTATAGCAGGACCACGATGCAGGCTTCTCCTGCAGCCAGGTAGCAACATCCAGCCAATGAATCAGAACGCAGACTGGCCTGGTGTCCAGCAGGGGGATGATTTATAGGAGGACACAAGGGCAGCGGGCGGATACGCCTGAGAGGTTGGATAATCCAGACCATCTGGGCACAGACTGGGACACTCCTCTCCCTCTCCACATCGTGTTCTCCCTGCAGGTCTCGTAGAGGGCAGTTCAGAGACATGAGGCACACAGAGACTAAGGTTTATCCAGCCCCGACGCCACCGTAAGTCTTTCTGAAACCATTGTCAGCCAAGAGGAAACATCCATGCAGGAATTAAACTCTATGGAATTCAAGAATTTTTTTTAAAGTCACAATATATAGAAAGAACATGTCTATCTAAAGTAATTAGGGGAGATCTGGGCTCATTAAAAAAGCAACCTTTGTATTGATTGGAAAAGGTTATTAGTTGTATACTGAATATGATACAAAATAATTATGTTGTTTTTGACTCTGTAGTTCAATGATAATGTATGTTATTTATGTGCCATAAATATGCACTGTTTACTAACCTAAGAATATATTTGATATTACTGTATGTTTAAGAGATACACAAATTTTATCATATATATGAAGATTTAGGATACAAATTACAAAATGAAGGCCAACTTTAACAAAACAGGAGAATATAAATATTCTCTCTATATATGTAGTATTAAGAAATAATCCTTTATTTCATAGGAAAGAAGTATTATGAAATTTCATATGATTTTATTTTCAATACTTTACAACTAAATTCATGAAACTCGGGAAATGTAGGTAAACTAATTATGGCCTGGCATTTCCACAATTTTCTCCTTCTCAATTCCTTTCTTCCCTCTCCATTTCCTAAGAGAAATAAAGCTTGCTTTTTTCCCTTTCACAAGTCTCCTGATGCTAACTATGCAGCGGAGTTTTTCCTCCTGATACTAACCAATTCTCCACTTCTCAATGGAGTCCAGCTGCATATTCTAAAATTCAATTCAATTCTGAAACTGACTGAAGCGACATCCTACCCCACAGGTTCAGGGTCACTCCTCCAAGACTGGCCACACCGCAGATGCCAATCATAAGATCTAATTGTCACCTGTATGTACTTATAACCAAATGGCTTTCTGTCAGAGGTTACAGTGACCTCTTCCTTAGATTTTTGCTCCAAGGAAAGCTGTGTACTTACTGTATCACAGGATCATTATTGTGATATATATGCTAAAATATGTGCATTTATTAAACATATTTATTCATTGCAGTAATATCAACTATACAGCTAGCGAGCCATGGATGGAAGAGATGTTTAGAGCAAGGCTGGGGAGGGGTGTGGCGCTCCCCTCAACCCCTCCATGTTTACTAGTCCAGAAGCTTTTGGAACCACTTCAGGTGGAGCTTTCTGGAGGCTGTTCACACAAGCACAGTCTTTAGCTTCTCTCCCCTTCCAGGAGGGTGGAAGATGGACCTGATCATTGAAGCTTCCAATGAAGCCTGGTGTTTCTATCTGGGGGCCATCCCCCTAGCCTGAAGATATTGAATTGTCTATCAAGAGTCAGCTCATTAAAAAAAATAAAGATGGTCCCATCACTAGGAAATCTCAAAAGATTTAAGAACTTTGAGTCAGGAACTGTGTTCAAATACTAACTATTAGAACAAAACATAAGCTCAGAACTCCTGTCACTTAGGAAATTACAAGTTTTAGGGATGTCTGCTGGAATGTGAGAAAATGACCAAATATTGTCATACTTCTGTATCTATGGAGGTTTGGTTCCAAGACCCCTACATCCACAATTACTCAATTTCGTTACGTAATATTTGCATCCAAGCACATTTTTTGGTATAGTTTAAATCATCTCTATGTGACATATTACATTGACAATGTCCATGTTATAGAAATAGTTGCAACACCACATCATTATTATGACAAGGGAATAAAAACACCATATGCTCAGTACACATGCAACATGTTGCATTTGGCCCAATTTGTTGAGTCTTCAGATACAGGTACAAAGCTGAGCCCACAAAAATCTATATATAATCTCTCATTCCATCACAAAATCCAAAAGAAATCCTGTTTATCTAAAGTACTACAATTTTCAATATCGCATAGTAGTATATTTCTTGCAAAATATGCTCTTTACGTTTCTCCTGATTCCTAAGGTTCATTGTTAGGGATAAATTAATATACAAGCTAAACTTTTGTAATTAAAATCATCAAGAGGGTTAGAAAGTTTGCCATGTGAATTCTTGTGCAGTGAACTCCAGGAAGAGGCAGGTCTGAGACATGTACTCCTTACCATCAAATGCTTGAAGACTTTGGAGATACCCAGACTTAGTTTGAATAGGAAGTCTAGTGACTCCCCAAATTCCTGGCCAAAATATTATTCATATGTAAAGCTAAGAGAAAGAATTCCCAGATATACTAGTGTTCACTAAGTATATAAGCCACACGTCTATCCAGAGAAATGTTATACCAAGATGAATTTAAATATCATAAGGAACAGTAATTGGTTTTGAAAACAGACTCAGAAATTATGATGCTCGGAAAAATTTAGATGGAATCTTATTTAAATCTAAATAAACTTAAAATACAATCACAAAACACTGAAAATGCCATAAATCCCTTTGAAAGTGGCCTTTAAGGTGTGAAAAAAAGTAGCTCCTCAAATATCATTTTACCGATGAAATGAGAAGTGAAAAAGGTGAACTTTTTCATTTCTGTCTTTTAATTAGGGGGAGTCAGTAGAAACTATTTCCTACTTGAGATTGATCGTTAAAAAGCGGAAGTATTGAAATTAAACTGTAATTGGATTAAAATAAGATCTGTCTCTTACATTGAGAAAAATAAAATACCTTGGTTCATCCAGCAAAAGATAGGGGAAAAAAGAACAATATACAAGCTTATAAAAGAAAGAGTAAAAATTGCCTAATGGATCAGAAGCAAATCAGAAGTCAGTTAGACAGAAAAGCAGAGGACACCGGCTTGTACTATGAAACAAGCTAGTGAGTTTATATACAAGAGCTGAGCAGGAAGAGAGGCACCATGAGAGGCTCATATCCACAGGATATGAAAACTTACCAAGCAATTGAATGCTGAAAGAAACCAAATATCACATTATCATCACCATCATTATTCAGTGCTGAGGACAGAATCCAGGGTCAGGCCCCTCACATGCTAGATAAATGCTCTACTACTGAGCTCCACTCAGCTCAGCTACTGTGTTATTAATATCTGAAAACATGGAATTCAGAACATTAATTACTGAAACATATGGAAAGTCCAGGTTTAAACACACACACACACACACACACACACACACAATTTCAGGTATTTAAGTCCCTCAGGCTCCATCTTCAGTGAAATAAAAAAATCAGTATTTTAGAGAAAAATTCTTCATCACCATCACTACCAAAGTATGTAGAAGATACCCAGAAGAATGCATCTCAGCCAACAATGTGATTGCATAGCAGTGTGGGAGAAACCATGTCAGACAGAGGTACAGTGAGGACCTTCTCCAGCAAGAGGATGAACAGGACACAGAGGGAAATTCCTGCTCAACTGCATCAATGAAGAAAGACATACAGGAAATAAAGATCCCAATAAATAATCTAAAGGTTCACCTTGTGGTTGTTTTATTGAAGTCATAAGGCAACAAAGGATCATCTTTTGCTTAAAACAAGACCAAAAATATTCTATATATGTGAGCCCCATCTTTCAAGGCTGAGTGTGATATGAAGGTGTTTCAAATGAAAGCATTCAGGGAGTTTGTAACAAAAGACCTGGATTACACTTAAATGATTATTTATTATTTATTTTTGGTTGATGGGAAATGATATGAGATGCTGAACAGCAGCTACAGGAAGCAAAGGGGTAGCATAAGAATAGAGGTAAACAATGTGTGTCATATGCACAGACATGATATACAGCAACAAAGCAGAAAAGAGGGGAGATCCGCATTGTTGGAAGATTAATGCACTATATGTAAAATAGTTATAGCATAATTCTAAATAGACTATGACACAGTAAGAAGTCATCCTTAGCAAAATAAGGTAAGGCTACTATAAAAGGAAATCAAGAAAATGGAAAGAAAGCAAAGAAGAAAATCAACAGAGGTCATATTTGGTACATTGAAGAGATAAAGCCCACGGAGTCCCTTGGAAGGCTTATCAGGACCCAAAGACAAGAGCAAAGTGCAGGCTGAGCACCCATGATCCACAAATCCCATATCCAAAATGCTCTCAAAACACCAACATTTTCAGTGTGGGACACGATAACACAACAGAAGGAAGGTTTTTCCTGCATGAAGAGATTTTAATACTGTGTGAAATTGTCTTTCAGATCTACGTAATGTTTTTTTTTCAGATACTACCTACTTTGTCTGATTTCAATATTTATAAACTTTTTTACTGTCATTTTATTCCCTTTCTTGAAAAAAATCAGTAGTTTTTCTTATTTTTCTGTTTTTATTAGAATAAAAACTTTTGTATCTTATTGTTATTTCTTCAAAGAACCTACTCTTTCCTGGAGTGGTGGTACACACCTTTAACCCCAGGACTCAGTAGGCAGAGGTAGGAGGAGCACCGTGAGTTCTAGGCCAGTCTGGAACTACAGAGTGAGTTCTAGGTCAGCCTGGACTAGAGTGAGACCCTACCTGAAAAAAAAAAAAAAAGAAAAAACAACAACAAACACAGTCTTATTCTGTTTCCTTTGTTTAGTCTTCCAATTTCACATTCATTTTTTCTCACACATTTTACAGTTTTGTTGCTCATTTTCCACTTGATGACATTAGCATTTAATTTGCTTTTTAATTGTCTATATTATGAGTGAAAAGTTCATAATTTACCTCAAAAATAGCTTTGATTAAATCTTTCTGTTTCAAACCTAATATTCTCATTTTGTTTTCCATTTAAGAGTTCCATAGTTAACATTTCATTATCTTCTATTCATAGTATGCGTGAGACAATGTTCTTTGCCCTCGTTTCTAAGTATTTGGAATTCTGTTGCTGTCTTAAGTCCTGGTGATTTCCAGTTGTTTGTACTGTGACCACAGAAGCTACTCTGGAAACCCTTTCCTTGAAGAAATCACTGAAAGGTTTTTGCATTATAGATTAGGATCAATTTTGAAAATTTTTCCTTTAGGCTTTGTAAAGAATATGAATTCCGTATTGGTGAGGAGGTTTGACATATCTAGAAAATCAACTTTATTTCTTTTATTATCTAATTATATATGTTATGTCTGCTTGACCAAATGTGGTGTGTTAAAATCATCAGCATTCATGGCTCTATTCATGCTATCTACACTGATAGGGGCCTTTAGATTGTATTTTGTGAAAAGATTTTATTTGATGGATAAAGTTGTATGCCTATTATGACTTTGTTGTGGTTGACAGTTTTTATCAAACTGAAATGGTGACTAAGTTCAAATTCAGTATATTAAAGTGGATGCTACCACCTTCTTTCCTTTTTTACATATATATTTTACATACATGCATCATGTGCACACACACACATATATAGGCTTTGTTTAGGTTGTTTTACTGACATTCAATATCACATAACTGAAATTCTTAATTAAAGCATACTTGCTATTATGAAAATGGTTTGAAACAGCTTTACATTAATGGAGGATTCAAAGAGATGACCATGAGTTCCTATATACACTTCATCCAACTTCTATTATTAGCATTTATGTAACTATACTTGACACACAGATTTTACCATTGTTCCAACCCATCTTGTCTGACTGTCCCTGGGTCAAATTCATGTCAATACATTTCTTTTGGTCATGTCTCTTTGATCACTTTCAATCTGTGACTTTTTTCTTAATCCCACCCACCTTTTGAAAACACGACTTTGGCCCTTTGAAGAGTACTGGTCTTAGTTGTTTCTGGCGTTTTGGAAGCACAGAGTAGCACCAATAGGAGGAACTTTTGCAGCTGTACCTAGTGGAAGGTCTGTTGGCCATGGCCTTGATCTCTCCCCACCTAATTCTTTTTCTTCCTAGAAACTGAACAAGTGGTTTCACTCTGCCATGTTCTCCAACCAGATATGTGACCTTACTCAGGCTCAGGTGACAGGGCCAAGTTGATTATGGACTCATGTCTCCATAACTGTGAGCAAAAGAAATCTTTTCTTTATAAATCAGCTACCTTAAGTGTTTACTAAACGATGGGAAGCTGACACACAGGAGGCAAAAACAAAGACGGGACAGAAGATACTTTGTCTTTAGTCCAGTAGATTTTCGAGTAGGACTTTCATCATTACAATTCCTTCTGCAAACCCTGACTAAGGCCAGGGAGCCATTACTGACCTCAGCAATGCCTCATGTCACCCATAAGCTGAGGCTGACTCCACAGCTGAGACCAGAGAGCCTGTGAATAAGATGCCACTCGTGCCAGACAGAGTTTGTTAGGTGGTCCTTGAGATGAAGACTTTGCAGGACTCTGACTGGCGTTTTGTTGTCATTACAGCAGCTGTTGGAACACCAGAACAACACCCTGCTAGATATGCATGGGAAGGATTTGCCCTTACAGGCAGACACTGTGGTGACAAGGAGACTCTGGAGACCGGCCAATCCTGTGTGAGTGTGAACGTGTGTGTAGATATTGGGGCATTGCCAAGCCCCAAGCATCCGAGATTCCTCACACACTCCTGCAGGATGCTTTTGCCCAGTAGCCTGTGAACTCAGGGAACAAGATGGACCCCAAGCCTGGAGAACATGATATGGCACAGAATACAAGTACCATAAAGTCTAGTTTCTAGTCACTTATGTTACCGTTTGAATGTGTCCCTGGAAAGGAAAATTTATGGGCTGGAAATTTAATCCCCAAATTTATATGTGAATGCCAGAGGTGGGTCCTGGGCCCATCTTTCCCCAGGACAGGCAGATCTTTCCATTTCTACAACTACACAATATGAACAGTAACCCTTGTGATATTAACAAATGAGGATGTCTTGAAGCTTACAAACTGGAACCAGAGGGTTTGGAAAAGCTAGCACTGCTCATTCACCATCTGCCCTTGGTGACAGGATGAGGCAGTAGTTAAGGAAACAGCTTCTAGATTAGTGTGACCATCGTGGCTTTGATCTTCAGCATGTGTGAACATGGAAGGCTGCTTAATTGCCATCCTTCAGGTTCCCGGGAAGAGGATGCTGTCTGTTCCTGTTGCGGTTACTTTCTCGTTGTAGGAACAAACACCTGAACAGAAGCAGCTTATGGGAGGAAATGGTTTAGTTCAGGCTTACAGATTGCAGGGGAAGCTTCATCATAGGAAGAAACTGGCTCACTCCATCATACATCCATAGCAGAGACACCAGCCAGCACCAACAAAGGGACCTGGCTCAGAACACACCCCTTAGGACTTGTCTGAAGATCCGCCCCCGGTGACACACCTGTTCCAGCAGGGCTCTGCCTGCTGATGACTTAAGTAGAAAGCTTAATCTTAGTCAAAAATACCTGAGGCTTTCAAACCGCCACAGTCTCTAAAGGTTTTTGGTGATCATAATGCATGTGAACGATGTTTCTCTGTGCCTGACATCTGGCAGGTCAATAACACTTTCAGCCACTCCCCACATCCAGAGGTTCCTGTGTCTAGGACCAGCCTATTCAGCATGCTCAGAAATGCTCCCCACGGCCCCCATCCTGAACACATGTTTTCATTTTTTTCTTTTTCTGTTCCTATTGGCAACCCATGGCTTGCTTATGATCGTGGATAGCGATATTTTAGCACCAAAAGAACTGGTTTTGCTCTATTAACTCAAATGCATACCTTTAAAGAGAGGGGAATTTACTCACAAAGTTCACACCACGTGACTACAAACGTCACGCCTTCCAACCCAAGGCTCAATCCATTAATGTGGGTGTGCCAGTGGTACCCATGGGTTCAAATGCCTTAGCACCTAGGATAAGCTGGCCTGCGCCCTTTTCTCATAACTCTTGGAAAGTTCCCAAGGTTCCTGTGATTGCCCTGAGCTCAGAGGGTGACTTTCTTCAAAACTCACACTGTCTGTGACTGCATTCCATTTTTCTTTGTACTGGCCTCCTGTTACTCTGTGCCTGTCACTTCGTCTCAAATTCATTGTCCTCTGAGTGTCCAGATCAGTGGGGCTGCGTAAAAGTGGGGCCCCATTTCTCCCGGCTCTTGTGTCTGATTCCCTCCTTCACTCCTTAGCTCATCCATCCATCCTCCTCCCACGCTGCTTTGTGATTTAACAGTGACCTCCTGTGCTCTTTCTTTCCCTCATATCACAACGAGGCTGAACGGCAGCCTTTCACAGGTAGCATGATTCAGAAGCACTGATTAAGAAAAGCCAAAGCAGAAAATGTACCATGCCTAGAGGTCTCTTCCTATTTTCTCTTTTAAAAAATATTTTTGTTCTTTTAAGAGAGAGAGGAGAGAGAGAGAGGGAGCGATTATGAATATGGGTGTGCCAAGGCCCCCTGCCACTTCAAATGAACTCCAGAACCATATGCCCATCACCTTGTGCATCTTGCTTTTCTACATGGGTACTTGGGAAATTGAACTTGGGCTGTCAGGCTTTACAAGCAAGTGCCTTTAACCCCTGAACCATCTCCCCAGCCCTGTTTCTATTTTCTCATACAAAGCAATTTAATTCCCAAACTCAGCTCTGGACCACCTTTCTTTGCCTCGAAAGCTTAAAATCCACTCCTTATAAGCACTTGAATTGAACTTGTAGCTCAGGGGATTTCCTTGTCTGTCACATTCCCACACTTGCTGTTTATCTCACAGTTCCAGTCAGAAGAGGGCTATTTAAGAGTTTTGACAAAACTCTAATTGTCCTGACTTGAGGTAGGATCCACTTGGTCCAGACCTGCATAGAAGGCTCTGTTCTGCCACGAAAGTACTGAGGTCACCTCCATGTTAGCCATGGAGAAGGTGCTTCTTATGGGAAGAGGATCTCTGCCATCAGAAGATATGGGGAGGGAGGGCTGGAAAGATATGATCAGAACCAACCTCAGGCACTGTCTGATCAGGATAAGGAATCTCTGACTACAAAGTTCCTCCTCTAATCTTCCTGGGATACCACAGTTCTGAGTTTCTCCCACATTCAATAGCTTCCAAAGACTTCCCATTGCTTTGTGTATAAATATCATTGATTAAATTTAGACTTACCCTTGGGGTCCTCCCCAACCTGCCTTACCTTTCATTTTAGATCCCACACTGCCTCCTAGCTCCTTTCAAAGCTAAGAAAGAAGGGCTCAAGTTGGTCTGATTTCTGACCTTGAAGCATGTTTCATACCTGGGTCCTTATGTAAGCAGATGCACCTCCTTTGTCCACACTTGTCTCCTCACCATTCTACAAGGCATCTCCACACCCCATCTCTTTCTGAAGCCTCCCATGACCATTCAGGAAAGTGTAAGAAGGAGAATCAGAAGGGAGGGGAGGAGCTCTCCCTCCTTATAACAAACACCTGCGATGAAGGGAAGATTTTGATTTTGGCTCACAGTTCTGGAGTTCCCAGTCCATAATCCATTAGCTTCATTATTTTCCAGTCTGTGGTTAGGTAGTAAATCATGGTAGGAACACATAACAAAGATACTCAACACATGACAAAGATGACTCAACTCATGGCAGCAGATTAAGGGGGGAATGAAAGGTACCAGGATCTTAATGCTGCCTTCAGTGACCCCAGTGACCTTTTATTTTTTAAAAATATTTTTATTTATTCATTTTCAAGCAGAGAGAGAGAGAGAAAGAGAGAGATACATAGATAGAGAGAGTGAGAGAGAGAGAGTGAGAGAGAGAGAGAGAGAGAGAACACACCAGAGCCACCACCTTGTTGGTCTGGCTGTAGCTTATGTGTGTCCTGGGGAATTGAACCCGGGGCCTTATGTACTGGAAGCAAGTGCCTTAACCACTGAGCCATCTCTCCAGCCCCCCAGTGACCTTTTAAAGACCTGCTTCACCTTCAGAAGCTTCTACCACCTAACAATAGCATGACTCAGGATAAAGCCTTCATCCCATAGGCCTCTTGGTGACACTCAAGAACCAAACTCTAGTGGCTCTGGCACAGCTTCTTCCTCTAAACTGCATTTTTTTTAACATCTAAAAAACCATGTTATATATACTATCTGTACCCCATTGTTTTCCAGCAAAAGAACAATGTTGAACTGGGTGGTTTTAAGGTTCCATCATACTCCTAAATTGGACTGAAGTATCGAAAAAGTCAAAATTTACAACCGTTAGTTGAATGGCAGCAATGTATAAAGTTCTCACTCTGAGAAGCATGCAACAAGCCCTCGCGTCTTTTTTATTCTTCTTGTGGAAGCTGGTTTGCGCTTTGCTTTCTGAAAGATATAAATAAACACTTACGTCTTACAGATGTCAGTGCTCCCCAAATGGAAGATGCGAATTAAATACTTGCCTCTCTGCCTGCTCAGTGGGAACAGAAGTGAAGTTTCCTTTGCTTCATGTCTGCTCTCTGCAGCAGAGATAATCAGCCATTAGACTTGGACTTATGCATCCACCTACTTTCCTGTGAGTAGGACAGTGACAAATTCCACCAATAAAACAGGAAAGAGAGCATATCAGAAATGGCAACAGATTAGAAGTTGGCAACACCAGGTGATTGTTAAATCATGGCCTATTATCATAACATAAGCATAAACTTGCAAGAAGTGGGTTACACACAAAGGTATAACAAATACACCCATCTTCATTTTCTGCATTTCTCTTTGTAGCTCCATTTCCTTGAAATGATGTGATGCGAAGAATATTGTAGAACATCCTTCCTCTTCTTAAATATACTTAAATACTATGAGAGAAGGTGGGATTTTAGTTTGATTGTGTGAAAAAAAGTTTGGACCATGTAGCATGGATTCTAGCTTGTCTGTATACTGTGCTTTGTTCAGCAGTCAAACAGACGTCTCGTTACCTTGTCCCAGAGGCTTCCTGCACTCTGAAATGTCAGAGATGTCATCTTGCCCTTGTCTGGTCTGACAGTCATATTAGTAAACACTGGCAGCTGTGTAGGTCATGTGTTGCTCTGGCTCATGGATGAGTTTATTCACACATCCGTACCATGTTATCAACCTGGCTTGCTCATCTACATAAGCAGGTGACCAGTGGCTGATGGGCTGGAATGCTGTCCAGTCAAGAGACACGGTGGCCTCACATCAAGCTATGGAGCAGAAACAGCAAGTCTCCAAGAAAGGGCAGAAGGTAACAGCTCTGTTTTGTAGATTCAGATACCTGCAGCCAGCTCATGATGAGGGATACTCGCTTTTCTGACTCATGTCTCTTCTGAAAGAGCTGAAGAACGTCCAAGAGATACAGTGGTCTCCATATATACAGAATGTTCACGGGCTAGGAATTAGTACTCCGTGTATACTGCCCGTGTGACCTGTGTCTTACATGGATGGTTAAACTCTCAGCCAGTTTTCTTACTTGTAAAATGGATTCATTGATGCAGCTTCCTTAGAGTGGAAGGTACATAATGTATTTTGTTTATAATTCCCTCTCATTATTTTCTTTTGTTCCTCTTCCCCCAACTTCCTTCTATGTCATCTCTTTTCTTCCTAACTAGTGCCTCTTCTACTCTGATGTCATTTTCCCCTCCTCCATCATCCATGACAAGATGTTGATAGGTCCAGTATTGTGCAGGTCTTTCCAAGTGATGACCGCTGCAGTGAGGTTATGAATGAATCACCACTGTGTGTCTGGAAGACAAAGATCCAAAGGGCCTCTTCTGCATTGTTCCTTGAGTCTTGGAGGGCATAGTAGAGATCGCTCATTTAATGCTGAGCATGCAACTGACACTTATCTCCAGAACTTGGTGAGTTTTGAGTCTCCCTATTATTCACAACTATCTGTAAAAAGAAACTTTCCTGGCCAAAAGTGAGTGTAGCACAAATCTATGGACATAAATATAAATATTTACAGGTCAATTTAATGGACACGGGCTGGGGAGATGGCTCAGCGGTTAAGGCACTTGCCTCCAGTGCCTAAGGCCCCGGGTTCAATTCCCCAGGACCCACATAAGCCAGACCCACAAGGTGGTGGCCCTGGTTCTCTCTCTCTCTCTCTCTCTCTCTCTCTCTCTCTCTCTCTCTCTGTATCTCTCTGCTTGGAAATGAATAAATAAAATATTTTTTAAAAAAATTTAATGGACACAACAAATACATCTAGCCAGACAACAGTAGCAGCCCCTCCACCCACCTAGGGCCTTTTGGACTGGGGATGAATTCCCTTCCACGGAGCAGGTGTCAAATCAATCAGAGATCAGTTGATCCCCATGAGCAGCCATCGCGCTATTGCACCTCTGGACACATCTTGCCTGGTTGATCAGTTGTATTTCTCACAGGGTCCCCTCAGCCCTCCCCTGTGAAACACACCTCCTTCAGTAAGGCTCCACCTTCCAAATTGCCATCAGTTGGGGACCAAGCTTTCAATACACATGAGTTTATGGCAGACATCTGATTTAAACCAATACAATACTCAAGGGGAAAGATTTTTTTAAAGGCACTAAAAGACAAAAAATATAAAATAGTGGCAAAAGGTAAACCTAACATACAAATGAATAGAAAAACACAAAGTGTACTGAACATACATCAGATCTAACAAATCAGGAAATCTGCGTTGGTTGGATGGGGTGTGAATTATTTTACTCCCTGTGATGTTTCTTGAGCAGCCTGCCCCAATATGGAAGCTGTGGTTAGCACTCACAGTTCAAACAAGTATAGCTGGATCGGGGGTATGTATTGCCCTCGCGGAAATATCTCAGATGCCTTTTTGGTAAATACGTATTCATCTAAATTGGGTTGTGAAGCCAATTTCTCCCTAGGTGCATGATTGGCTTGTCCATGCTGACTATGTTTGGCAGGAGTTTCAATCAACTGGTTTGGAGGCTGGAGGGTGGAGGTGAGTAGGAGCCCTTGGCTTCGTGCACTGTTGGGTGTTCTTGGTGCTGGCTTACAGGTGACAGGAAGTTGTAGGATGCTGTGTGGAGGTGTTCTCAAGCTTTCCAGCTGTCCCCTGTTGTCCTTTCCTTCAGCTTCTTCAGACTTCACAGGACCAGTGTGAGCAAAGAGAAGGCCTCCCCCATAATGCTGGCTGGTGTGAGCAGAGAGAAGCCCTTCCCCAGAGTGCTGGCTGGTGTGAGCAGAGAGAAGCCCTTCCTCATAGTGATGGCTGGCAGGCAGGACATTTGTGAGCACGTGAAGCACTCCTCAGTGACAGGCTATAGCCAGTCCAAACTGATTGACCGCAGTTCCCTTCTGCTTCTCTGCACAGGTCTCACCTGGGTTCACAAGTACCTTGCAGAGCTTGACTCTTGCAAAAAAAAGTATATTATATGTTTTCTTATTTCTTTTTTCCTCTGGGTTTCTTTGGGTAGGCTTGTATTCTGCCATCTTAATCAGAAGTCCCAGGCATAGTTTTGTAGGGGAAGGGATCAAATCCAAGGTCTTGCACAATCTAGACAAACATCTTACCACTGAGTCACACCCCCAGCTTATGATGTGATGTCTTGATCACTTTTTAAGGCTCATTAATATTTCATTTCTTTTTTAAAACACTTATTTATTTAACTTATTTGAGAAAGAGAAAGAGAATGGGTATGATAGGGCCTCTAACCACTGCAAACAAATTCAGACACATGTGCCACCTTGTGCATCTTCCTTTATATGAATACTGGGGAAATGAACCCAGGTCCTTAGGCTTTGCAAATACCTTAACTGCTGAGCCATCTCTCCAGTCCTCCATTTCTTTTAATTCTCATGATGACCAATGTTCTTTTGAACAAGATGAGGGAACTCAAATGATTTGCTCAAGTTTTCTCAGAGAGTGGAAAAGCCAAGCTTTCCTTCAGAGAAAATGCTTTTTCAGACTACATTTAAAAATGCATTAATATTCCAAAAGTCAATTGAATGTGATAAACTGTAGGTAAGCAGACATACTATGTTCATAATACTACATGGAAGAACTACTATCATGGTTTTAGGATTCAGGTAAACAGCGAAGCAGAGAGCTGTGAGGTCTGTAAGACTGAGCACCAAGTAGTCCTGTCCTCAGTGTTGCAGAGAGCACAGCACAGGACTCACCCAGGTTTCAATAAGCATCAGTGGACTAGTGTTTGTGTGCGCTGCACAGTCCTGGCCTTGTGGGAATTGCATGATAGACAGACAGACAGTGAGCAATGCTTGGACAAGACATCCAATTTGTCCAGTAGCACAGCAAGGAGAGCAAGCCAGACTGCTGGGGGAGTTTGGGAAGACCTCTGAGAAGGAGTGGCATTTGGTCTCAGGGACCTGAAGGGCTAAAAGGAGCCAGTTATGGAGACAGAGAAAGTGGTCTCAGCACTAGGAAGGCCAGCCCCTCAGGCTCAGGACTGCAGAAGGGACTTTCTGGCATGCGGAAGCCAGAATCCCAGGGTCACTTTAGGTCCTGTGAGGGAGTCTGGGTTTTATTCCAAGTCTAATTGGAAGCAGGACGGGGGTATGATCTTATTGACATTTCTAGAAAGATCCTTCTGGAAGTTGGAAAATAGACTGGGAAGCACATCACACTCAGGGACCAAACAGCATCACTCGTCACACCTCGCATCCCACACCTTCTGTTCTTGTTATTTATTTGTTTACAGAGACAAAGTCTCACTTTGTATTCCAGGCTTACTTGGAACTCAACCTCCTCTTCCTGCCTTTGCCTCCCAAGTTCTGGGATGTCCATCTGAAATTATTTTATTGATTGATTAGTTGATGATCACAAGCTGCATAATTCTCTTCAAGAGACCTTTCCTGTTTGTGACAGGATTTTTCCTTATGAAATATATTTGTTCTGCTTCATAACTTGTTTTTCAAATTCATAAAGGCATAGTATGATCATTTGGTTCAATATTTTTTTCTTGCCACATGATGTTTGTTGATGGTTATATGGTATTCCAACATATTGCTCTATCTGGGAAGATAAATTTTCACTAACTCACATAATCCCGTAGGAAACAATGTGAAGACAAACCTTAAGAATAAAGAACATTTCCCCAGAGATGTAATTGCTGCTTTAAAGAAAATATTGAGGGCTGGAGAGACTCAGCCATTGAGGTGTTTGCCCACAAAACCCAACAACCCAAGTTCAATTCCCCAGTGCCCATGTAAAACCAAATGTACAGAGTGGCAGACACATCTGGAGTTTGCTTGCAATGGCTACAGGCCTTGGCACACTCATTCTCTCTCCATCTTTCTCTGTCTTTCTCTGCTTGCAAATAAATAAATAAAAGTATTTTTTAAAAGAAAAGGCACAGGAGGAATAGCCTTTTAAAAAAGAAAATATTAAGAACTTTTGATATGAGCATTATTAAATTATAGTCCATGAATTCTTTTGCCAGCACAGAAAATGATCAAGATTTTTAAAGAATAAAACATTGGTCTCTTGGATAGATAAAATAGGATCCTATTTTTTTTGCAATTATAAAACTAAAGACTACTTTAATTTAAAAATCCTGGCTCAGCTTTCTCTAAGGGAGCCACCCCTTTATTTGCTTAGCATCTATTTAAAAGACAAGGAACAAAATTGAACTCAGACCAAATAATAACATCTTTCGAGTCCCAAATCTTAATGAAAATGGAAGCACGCCCTAACCTTGACCTCGTGTTGGAGTCAGTACCCAAAGCAGCATCCAGGAAGTGAGCTATTTGCGCCATGAAGCTTCTTCCAAGAATGTGTTTCTGCTTTGTGGGAAGCTGGGGGCAGGGATAAAGACAGAGGAAAAATCAGCTTTCTATATTTTGCTGATTCTCTCTCTCTAAAGTTTTTGTAACCCAGGTTCCCATTTTCCAGGCCCACTCAGGATTGATTGGCTGATCCTTCTCAATATCCCCCGGGGAATTCAGAAATGATCTCTGGACTCAGGCATTTCAGAATTTCATGTGCTGGTTAAACAAGGTAACCAAGTAGTCACAGGTGGGAGGAGGGCGAGATGAATCACACAGAAAAGTCACAAAAGGAGGCCTTGGGCTAATAACCAGGCTTGACCAGCAGAGAGCAAGATAAGCTCTGTGTTTAAGGTGAGAACAAGTATCCAGGCTGCCATTAGAAGAAAGGCATAAACCAGCCTCAGCTGGCAGAAGCCTTTGGAAGCTGGCGAGGGAATCCAGAGCCTATTGCACATTAGGCAAATAGTGTAGGACCTGTGCCACTGAGAAAGAGCAGGGGAAAACCACTCCTGTGTCTGCTTTGGTCCAGTTTTCCAAGCAAGAACAATTTGTACATCTTTAGATGGAGAAGGCAAAAACTGACCTTTAGCCTTTTGGAAAGATAGTCACTCCTATTTGTTTTCTGGTTCGTGAAATCTAAAGTGTTATTTATTATTATTATTTTTTGGTCTGGTCCTATCCAGAAAAAAAATTTGTCAATCCTTGCTGAAGAGTTCTGTGTCCTTTGCTTAGAGTTTATTAAATTCTATCCAATGCCATTAAGCAGAAAGTAAACATGCTCTGTTTTGCATTAACACAATCCCTTGGGAGAAAACAGAAGTAAGCACAAAGGGAGAGTCTGGCCACAGAAAGCAGCTCAAAGCCCAAGTCTGTGACTCAGAAAAGGTGAAAGAATCTAGAAGGTAATGTTTTTCATTTTAGGCCTAAAAGCTCATGTACTATGTATCCAAGAAACAGAAAATGTAACAATCTTAGATTTGAAGAATATCTTCACATAACCAATGTAGCTCGTCTGGAGGCACACAATTTGTATTGTATGTTTCAGCACTGGGATGAAACCTAGGGCCTCATATATGTTAAACAATTGCTCTACCATGGTCTGGGTCCGTGGGTTAGTTAGGGAGCCGCAGCGCGCATTGACTCCCTGTTCACCCACGGGGGCTGGGTGAGCAGCGGCTTGGAATAGCTGTGAGCCTAACGAGAGATGAGACTCTCGGGAGAACGCGGCAGTGGGTAGTTCTCATTTTATTGGATAGATAGCAGTTGCTTATATAGAGAAAAGTCAGAGGTAGAAGCATAGGAAGCAAGATCTGCGAGAGAATGGTGATGTCAGCAGAGGAAATGTAACCTTATTGTTTAGGCTTGATATTTGCAGTTGGATTAAGTTAGGCTTTGAACTGCTTGCTTTTATCTTAACGGACAGCTGTGGCTTGCCTGGGGGCTGGAGTTTTCAGGATTGCTAAGATTTACAGGGGCCCTCGAACTTTGCCTCAACTTCCTTATCAGAAGGAGACAGTCCCAGAAGCCTGCCAGACTCAGCAGAACCCTACTTCCTCCATGCCCCATTAGCAGGGTCCCACACCATGGAACTACGTAATCAAGCCAGAGAGGTCCCTTAATTCTAGCTCAATGCAGCCCAAATTCCACTGCTGATATTACCCTGTTCCAACAACCCTGACTGGTTAAGATTGGCCACCCACACTCAGTTTACCAGTTAGAGACCAGTAATGACAAAAAGTAGACAGAAATTTATTCAAGGTGATCACACTGGGAAGAGGGACAAATAAAGAGGAGTGACCACCCGAGCCCATTTATAAACTATTCCCATAGGTTTAGGTTTAAACATAAGGCAAGAACTCCACAATCCCGATTAAGCTGCGGTTCCACCCATCATGGACCCTTTATTGAGTCCACCTCTGTCCTGCAAGGTAGTCTGATAAATTGTCAAATTGTTA
Source organism: Zapus hudsonius (assembly GCA_004024765.1). NCBI lineage: Eukaryota > Metazoa > Chordata > Mammalia > Rodentia > Dipodidae > Zapus > Zapus hudsonius. Next base: position 25,651 of record PVHP010006128.1, read on the forward strand.
ATCTGTTCATCGCTAAGGGTGCAGTCTATTGTCCTCATTTGGGTGGTGGTGGTGGGGAGGGTGTCTGCAAGGGGTTTGCTCTTCATGAAATTTAAGGTTTTTTTCCCTTTTTTTAATTGTCCATAATGAGTTACATTGTTTAATGGGCCAACAATGAGTTGTTATCCCCAATTCCCCATTGCCCCCCCTTCCCCATCCCCAGTCAGCTGGATATCCTCCTCTGTCTGGATCAGTCTTTGTGGTAGGGGACCATGGATAGCCCAGTCTTCAGCCAGGTTCTCATGACCCAAGTGTGCTGTTACTGAGGGGTGCCATGCCTCTGGATATTCTCCCCACCATGGCTCTCACAATCTTTCCGCCCCCTCTTCCACTCAGTTCCCTGAGTTGTGGTGGGTGAGTATTAAGGCTGCTTTAATGTTGTGCGCTTAGGGGTTTTTGTGTTGAGATTCTTGGGTTTCTGTCTCACTGGCTTATCCTTTGTTGATTGAATGGCTATGGCTGTGGGTCCCTTGTTCATCCAATCATTCTCTGAGGGGTTCCATAGAGAATGAAATTTAAGTTTGACAGTACAGGTTACAGACTTAATTTATCTCTGTGCCTTCAGCCAAAGAACAGACACAAAATGCAGGTGAGCTGGCAGATGAGCTTTCATCCGGCTTTTAGTTCCCTGTGTGCTCATGTGAGGAGTCAGTCATTTTTAGCAAAAGCTGCTTTTAAGCACCTACCCTGTGGTGACTAGACATGTTTCTAGAATATGAGTGAGTGTCCAGAAATTAAACTTGAGGTTGTAGAAGTGTCTACAAATTGCTAAGCAGAAAACCACAAAAGGATATTGGCCCGATGAAAGGAGCAAAGTCTGACTTGCTGATCAAGCAGTGTGTGGACACTTCCCTCTACGGTGACCTCCCCAAGGCGCCTCAAAGTGAAGCTGTGGAAAGTAACCCAGACTTCCTGTGCACAGCTCGGATCCTGTCCCATTTCTCCAAATTCACATGGAAAAGGAAGAAGGCAGTGTTCTTACAAACCAAATGAGAGGACTGTGGGACTGGGGCTGAACCACAATGGAAAGAGCTGTTTTCATTCCCTGGAAGGCGAGTGGAGAATTCCATCTGAACCCTTCTTCATTGACACCGGCTGGACCCCATCTTTGCACTAACTGCAGTGTGGTAAGACAGAAAGACTTGCTGCACCCAGTAGGGTGCAAATTCCTGGGTGTTTCCACTGCCTCCTTCTGAGCATGGAACCAGAAGCCGTTCAGATTTCAAAGTTTTTATTTCATTTTTGAATTAGGAATACCTGCATGTACCCAAGAAGATAGCATGATCTTAAGCACAAATTCACTTGTATTTCATAGACACATTTACATATCTCCTGAAGATAATTTCATATAATATTGTTAGTGCATCTGTATTTTGACTATGACCTCTTCTAGAATTTTCTCTCGGTGGTATGATACTGGCACTCAGAAGTTTTAGAATTTGGAGCATTTTGGAGAGTCAACTTTTCAGATTAGTGATGTGCACATTGTATCAAACCTTCAAGGTATCAGAAGGCCCATGCTGGGGTGGCTGTCCAACTTTCATACCCAGCTCACAAAGAGTCTTAGAATTGGAGTTCACAGCATCAGTAGCAGATGTATTGTGGGCTTCTGGAATTCCAACAGAACTCCTAGTTCCAGGAGTCTCCCCAGCTCCTTTGAACAATGGGTGCTGGAAAGCTGCTTCCCCTGGCAGGCTCACATAGGCAGAGAACTCATGTGGTAGCCATAGACTTCTGTTCTGCTCTGTGCATCCAGGTCCCAGCATCTGCTGGCAGCTGTCAAGAAACTATCTGGTGACTGTTCTTTCCTAGGGCCATCTTCCGCTGGAGCACAGCTACTCTCAATCTTTAACCATCATTGCGACTTCTTTGGGGAATTTCCTTGCTGATTCCTTGAACTTGAATGTCCTTCATCTTTCTTCACAGGCCTGAAAAGAAAATATGGGGAGAAATGTTAGAGCAGTGGCTCTCATTTCCAAACTGAATGCTGAGACTGTGTTTCTCCCCAAGGCTTCTAATGTGTGCTCATGAGCCCTTCCCTCAGATGCCCACACTATGATGTCACCTCAGCACATTCCCTCTGTGTTTTCTAAGATATAACACAGACCCACCAGTTGTATTTAAAATAAATATCTCATGATTCATCAGGGAAATTGGAGAAACTATCCTTTCTTGTTAAAAATGTAATCATGATTGTGTGGTATGAAGATTGTCTTCAGGAAAGAGGAACCTGAAACAAAATGAATGTTTCATTGACGTAATCATGTAGACCTGAGCAAAACAGCTCACAGTGAAGATGAATGTGTTGTTTGTAAACCTAAAAGTGAAAATATAAAGGAAATGAATGTAAATATCAGAGAAAGGAAAATCCTCAGGAAGGATTTGAAACCTTGGCCCAAGAAACACCTTCCCCTGCTGGACCATTCTCCTTAGAGTTGAAAGACCTGACTATAGTAACAGCTTTGGCTTATGAGGGGGAACAACAAATTTGTTGGGACTAGTCTACAAGCAGTTTTTGTGAGAGGTTTGCCGCATTTTGCCTGCCTGTGTCCTGAGAACTTGTGTGGAAATGGAACAGAAGATGGAGATGGAACAGAAGAAAGAAATGAAATCTTGGCCAAAACTGCTGCCTGTTCAGCTACAATTGTTTGAGAGATTATAACCATTGAGATTGGGCCAGGTGGTCTGCATTGGGACAGCAGGAAGAGGTAGACTCTTTGAAGTAAGGGGTCTGAATGCTGAATGTTCCTTCTCTTCATAGTCAGCTTTAATGCCCCCTGCATTAACAAGCCAGTAGGCCACCAGGTACTATGGAGTATAACAAATGCAGGAAAATGGGTTATGGGATTTGTAACACAGTTTTGTTTTTACGAAATAGCCATGGGCATTGTGAAGCAGGCTTGTTGGATTACCTGTGTGGAGGCCAAATGCAGCCATAAGTATTGCTGTGGAGACTCAGTGGAGATGCCAGGATATGGGATGGCTGCCAAGGAGAGCTGCTGGCACCGGATGGAATATACCTAGGGCTATGAGCAGCTGAGCTGGAGGGGCAGAATTGTAATTTCAGGGACCCGTCACTGGTTAGAATTGTCACTTTTAGAGTTACAAAATTTGATGTTTGCCCGGTTCGTTTAAGTCATTTAAATATTGGTTCGATCTTTCTTTGGTATGCCCACTGCCATCTTTGGCAGTGTGGATGTTTATTCTGTGCCATTATAGTGTTTTTAGTATTGCAGTTCAGTTAGCAGACGAACATCATTGGGGTTGATAAATCTTTGGGGATTTTTAGAGGTGGACTGAATGCATTGCATTTTACATCATGTATGCTTATCAGTTTATGGGGTTAAGAGTTTGATTCAGGTGTCTCCCACAAATTTATGAATGCTGGGGGAGGAATCCCCAGCTGGTGGCAATTTTGGAATTGGAGCCTCCTGGAGGTAGTGTATTGTTGAGGTCAGGCTTATGTGTGTAATAGCCAGCTTCACCTTGCCAATGTTTGGCACACTTTGCTGGTGCTGTTGTCCACTGGATGCTGGCCAGGGGGTGATGTCCATCCTCTTCTCATGCCATCATTTTCCCTGACATCAAGGAACTTCACATTGAGTCTGTAAACCAAAATAAACCCTTCTCCCATAAGCTGCTTCTGGTGGAATTTGGTTGCATCAAGGAGTAACTGACTGCAACACAATCTTCCTTTGAAGCAGGATCTCTCATTGATATGGAGCTCACCAGTAAGGCTAGAATGGCTGCCTTGCAAGCCAAAGAGATCCTCCTGTCTTCACCTCACAACAGTGAGATTACAGGTGCATGCCACCACACCTGGATTTATCTTTATTTTACTATTTTATTTTGTTTTGCTTTATTATATTTATTATATTTTATTTTACTTTATTTGAGTCGGGATCTCTCTCTAGCACAGGCTGGCCCTGAATGTATAGCATCCTTATACCTCAGTGTCCCAAATGCTAGGAGTAAAGGTGTGTATCAATATGCCTGGCATATCAGGTTTCTAAATGGAACTGGAGATCAAACTTTCTCATGCTTGTGAGATAAACAATTTTCCAGTCCAGTCTTTATTCTTAGAAGTCAATTTTGTACCTAGGGATGGGAAATGAAAAATTTGGGTTTTCTTTATTTGCTTTCTGCTTCATTCTGTTGTGGTATTGAAATTCTCCATAACATTTCCTTACAATGAATCAGTGACTCGTCAAGTTCACTCACTTTCTGATATTCATCCATCCGAGGCCAACATAATCACTCCTAAGCAGAATGCTATTCTGTACCCACAGTTTTTCCCTGTGCTCCCTCCTCTTGTTTCCGGTAGAGGAGGGGCACATGCATTGAGCTCTGGACACCATCACCTCTCCTTCGAAATGTGATACAGACTTCTTATGCCAACAGCAGACATTGTTAAATGTCAACAGCCTCCCTCACATCCACACCATTCCCCCTTACTATGAATAACTGGGTGTTTGAGTTCTCAAACTTAAGGATAATGACAGCTGAATCTAAATAACAATTGGATGGAAGTTACTTTAGTTGCTAAATTGGTTCTGGGCATAAAACTAGGAGAATTCAAGCTTGAAGGTCATCTCTAGTCCTCTACCTGAATTTATCTGTCCTCAGAGAAAGGATCAAATGCTGAATTCCTCTGATGTCTCTAGAAGTCCTGAAAATGTGTCACATTGAAAGGAGGACCTAGCCACACTTGAAGAGATTGTGAGAGGGGAATTTTCATTTGGAAACCATGTCTTTTGTCCCTTTGTTCTTTTCTAAGCAACTGGCAGTAATACAGAACAAATACATATTGTTTTAGATTTCAGTAACTATAATTACAGCCACATGCTGCTCACCAACAGGGATATGTTTGGATTAATGCATCCTTAAGTGATTTTGTTGGTATGTGAGCACCCATGCATGTATTTGCACACACCTACACAACCAACTACATAGTCAGGCATATATGTGGAAAATTATATATTAGACAACTATAACTCAGTGCTCCTTAAGCTACAATGAATAAAGCAACCTGAAATTCAAAGCCCAAAGGAAAGTGACATGGGCTTGATAAATGTGGTATTAGGTAAGGCTGTGTCTGGTGTCACACAGCTGAGTATTTTACATAAGATTTTGGATGAGTACGAGCAGTATACGCGAAGTGTGTGATGACCTGGTGAATACATGCAAGCTAGAAGGATTGCATAAAGGAATTTAGTATTGCTGTCTGTCTCCTTCAACATTTATCCCGTCTCCATGTTGGGGAATCTCAAGCTCCTCTCTTTTAGCTCTTTATGAAATATGCAGTAAGTTATTGTCAGCTACAGACACCACACTGGGCTGTGGAACACTAGAACATGTTCTCCTTGTTCATATGCACCATTAGAAAGATTCAAACACTGTCAGATGACCCTGAAATTCATCACCAATGGAAACATTCATCCTGACCTCAGAGGTCCTGAAACATGCAAGCATGTATATTTAGAATAAATAAATACGGTACAAATATTTGGTGTCCTTGGTGAGCTTAGGAAAAGAGAACACCTGGAGAGAGGCTGCCACCATATGTCGAGCAATGTCAAATAGAAATAAGGCATTTAAGTTGCCTGCGAGCTCACATCCTTGGGACTTGGTGAACCTGACATTTTGGACACCCAAATTATTACAGGTGATGATATTACTGGGTTTTTCATTTATGATAGTGACACAGAAACTTCCAAAAAGGAAAATAGGAATCAATTTAAAGAAAGTATTAAGCGACTTGTAAAACATGTATCATGTGATAAATTTTGTGACGATGTTATTTATAAAATTGATGGAGAATAACGAAGTTTTAGGCTAGAGTCTTCATCATGGAGGTGACAGGTAGAAGAAAGAGGATGATGTTCATACTCAGAGAAAGTGTGCAGACCTGTGCACTGAGATTAGCACTCAAACCCAAAATAGCAATAAACTGGTATTTATCCTGACCTGAAGTGGGCTAAGCTCCCTCAGCATGTGTGAAACTGAGCTGACGATATCTTCCATCAATGTATCTTTCATATCCTCAAATGACTTATGAGCTCATAGCATAAACTGTTGCCAAATGAGTGAGTCTGGCGGCAGAACACTCGGGTTCTTCATGAATGGTGGGCACTTCTGGAGGTTGTAGAAAGAAGGTGCCAGACTTCTGAATCACTGAGAGAATGGGGGGGCTGATTGCCAAAGTCAGTGGTCATATCTGCACATATTTACTGAGCAACCACTTGGTAGAGAACACTGAGAGTTACAAGTTGAAGAAACTTGAAGAGATCCTTGCTTCTGCTTCAGTCCAGCCTAATGCAGGACTTATAGCCCGACTCCTTCCATCTTATAACAGCAATGGTGAGGTCACTCCTGGCTCCTTGGAAAAGTCCTTCAAAACACTCCTACACAGGAGCTGGCAGAAGATGGTTGGCTGTAAGTCTGACTCGCTGCCAAACATGTGTGGGACAGGCCATGCTCTCTTACTCAGACACACTCAGGAAACTCAGAAATCCAAACTGTCACTGACATCCCACTAAAGAGTGTTTAGATTGCACACAGGACTTGCTATGATGTCTCTTTTCATGAGCAGCCCCTGTTCAGGAAGCCGTCGGCTCCATCCATATTCTACAGAAACGACAAGCTGACTCGTGTTCATTACCAAGGTATTTCATCCCCAGGAGAAAGTAATGTTTCTGTGTCTTATAGCTGAAATATCCACAGCCTCAAGCAAGAAACGGAATTGCCTTGTTTCTTCTAAATTAATATCTGAAAGAGATTAGGCTTCACTGATACTTCATAAGATTTTGAGTTTAAGAAAAAAGAAACATTACATTTTAATGAAACATGAGGTGAACACCAGACTTAAGCCAACACACAGCAGTTTATGCTAAGTGTAATCACACAGTTTCTGTGTGATTAAAGCAAAACTGCAGATAGGTAGATAGATCAAAGAAGATGGATGGATGGAGAGATGGTGATGGTTAGATGCCAACATATACATGTACACCTGTGTGTTTGTGAATTCATGTATGTATGGATAGATAGATGGAGACAATAAGAGGGAGAGAGAAGGAGAAAAGGAAGGAAGATGGAGAAGGAAATAAGGAGTGAGGGAAGGACAAAGAGAGAAGAAAGAAGATATACTAAGGAGAGAAGAGAGAGATTATAGCTGGCATTGAATATTAAAAATATTTAAATTTAGTCACTGGTAACAGTGAAAAGGAGAATAAAGTTTGGCCCTGGGAACAACTGCGTTGTTGCATGGTGAGAACCAACCGCTATTGCTTGAGATAAATTTTCCTCATCTTTTAAGTGGGGTAAAGATATAGCCCTTGTGGGGTTCAGAACAGCACCATGATTATCAATAACAATGAATAATATCCAACAGTCTACTGAATGCTACCATGGGGCTGATCATTCAAATGAAAGTGTCGTATTTGATCCTTAAGACAATCCTGTGAGGAATATTGCTTTACTAACACCCTTTTCAGACAAGAAAGCCAGAGGTTTTCTACAGGTTCCAGGCCCCTCAGCAAGCTAGGGGAGAAGCAGTGTTTAAATTTAACTCTGTCTCCCTGAGAGCCATCTATATTTCACCACTATGCCCCAAACACTGGAAAGAAAACAGTTTGGGAAATTTCCAAGTGAAATACACAACAAATATGCACTATAGAAACATATACAATGCAGACTGCAGAAATGTATAAAATTCAATTCATAATCAACCAATAAACACTTCTTGCTTGTGGTTTGGCTTAACTCCAGGAAGTGTTGAAGCCTGGCATGCATTTCTACGTGACCAGTTGGGCTAGAACCCCACGAAGTAGGGGAAAATGTGTGCAGTGTGGGCAATAGCTTACCTCAAGAAGCCACAATAATTCTGGCTTTTAACTGCTACCCTTGGTGTCAGATCAGGACCCCTAGTAGCAGGAAAGCAGCAGTGGGTGGACAGTCCTACATGCAGAACTCCAATGGCATGATGTGACCCACAGTCATGGCGAAGGAGGCCACCACATACAAAATCATGTGTCCAAAAAAAAGAGCTAGTAACAGTTTCCTGGAGACGACAGAGCCAGCAGGACCAGGAGAGAGCGGGGAAGGGAGAAGAAAAGTTCATCTTCACACCCTTCCCATACATACTCCTCCATTCTTTCATGTCCTGATGAGCTCCCACATATATGCTTTGAGAGATCAGGAATCAGAGAACAGCCTGGCAATCCAGAAGTTCATGTCTGTGCAGTAGGAATGTCATTCCACTATTAGTTATCACCACAACTGTATAACATATATAATTTTGTTTCCATTAGGCATTATTATATGTAACAGTCCTTTTCCATCACCTATAAATAATAAATAACAGACAATGAACCATGTGTATAGCATAAATCCAAAACATTACACAAATTCGTGTAACATCATATAAATATAGAATGCTACACATATGCACACACACAGGCAGGTGTCACTCAGTGGGAGGGATTATGCATTCTGAGAAATGTGACATCATGTGATTTTTGTTGCTATGTGAATGTGTCATCTGTGCAGGCTGTCACTGACATAGATACCATTATGTGGCACATGAATATTTCTACACACTCACTCAGCATTACAGAAGGCACCTGTCCACCTGCATGCTCTCCATTTGGAGTTGGAAATGGCATTGGGAATACATAACAGGAGGCAGAAGTCTGCACGCTGGTAAGACAGGAGAAAGAAGTTAAGATGATACAGATTGGAAAGGAAGAAGTCAAACTAGCTGTTTGCAGATGCCATGAATCTGCATATAAGTAACCTGAACAGTTCCACCAAACAAACTCCTAAGGTGATAAACTTTCAATAATGTGTCAGGATACAAAATCAAAACATAAAAATCAGTAGCCTTCCAATAGGCCAAAGATAAACATATGGAGAAAGAGTTAAGAGATGCAGTCCAATTTTTATAGCTACAAGGCATTAAATATCTTGGAATATTACTAACCAAGGAAGTGAAAGCCCCATATCAAAAAACAAAACAAAACATAAAAAAACCCACAAACATAAAAACACTGAAGAAAGAAATTTTCGAGGACACGAGAAGATGGAAAAAACTCCCATGCTCGTGGACTGGAAGAGTTAATATTGTAAAAATGGCCATCATACCAAAAGCTCTATACAGATTTAACATAATTCCAATAAAAACTCTAGCAACATTTTTCACAGAGAAAAAATAATCTCAAAACTCATAGGGAAGCAAAGAAGGCTGTGGATAGCCAAAAATATCCTCAGCAACAGAATACTTCTTGAGATATCATCATACCTGATTTCAACATATACTACAAAGCCATAGTACTGAGAACAACAGGCTGGAGATATTTCTCAGTGGTTAAGGCCCAAGCCTGCACAGCCTGATAGCCTTTGATTACCCAGTACCCACATAAAGCCAGAAGCACAGTGGTGCATGCATTCTCTCTCTCTCTCTCCTCTCTCTCGCTCTTTCTCTGTCTTCCTCTCTCTGTCTCTCTTATCTCTGTCTCTGCTTATGAGTAAATAAAAAAATAAAAACAGCATGCTATTGCATGATACTGGCACAAAGCACACATAGATGAATGGATTAGAATAGAGGTTTCAGGTCTAAGTTTAAGTAATTACAGCTACCTGATCTTTGACAAAGGGACCAGAAATGCACACTGGAGAAAAGACAGCATTTTCAACAAACAGTGTTGGTGAAATGGGATAACCACCTGTAGAATTAAACTAGACCCACTTCTCTCACCCTGCACAAAAATCAACCCCAAATGGACCAAGAACCAATATAAGACCCGAAACTCTAAAACAACTAGAAGAACACTTTAAAAGAGAGGCTTGGGAAAGACTTGTTGAATAAGACCCCAGCAGCCCAGGAAATCAGACAAACACTCAACCAATGGAAGCTCATGAAACTAAAAAGCTATTTAGAGACAAGCAAATCACCAACACATTTGATGCACAACCTACAGAACAGAAGAAAATCTTCACCAGCTATACCTCTGACTAATATCTAGAATTTACAAAGAACTCAAAAAAAAAAACTAAGCAATAAAAAATCAAACAATTCAATCAAAAAATATGGGATAGAGAACTGAGCAAGAAATTCTCAAAGAAAAAAGTAGAAATGGTCAAAACCTAATTAAAGGGGTGGTCAGTGTCTTTAGTCATCAGAGAAATGTTAACCAAAATGACATTGAGAGAGCATCTCGCTTCAGTCAATGGAAATCATCAAAAAATCAAACAGGCTATTTCAGGATCAGAAGTCACATCTGGCTTACTCACTCCTCAGAGCTATTTCTAGAATTTCTTTTTTTAAAAAATATTTTATTCATTTTTAAGCAGAGAGAGAGAGAGAGAGAGAGAGAGAGAGAGAGAGAGAGAGAGCAAGCACACCAGGGCCACCACCTTGTGGGTCGGGCATATGTGGGTACTGGGGAATTGAACCTGGGGCCTTAGGCACTGGAGGCAAGTTCCTTAACCGCTGAGCCAGCTCTCCAGCCCTATTTCTAGAATTTCTAGAATAAATTCTTCAAGTTCAAGTAAAATTCTAACAGATTCATGTCAAAACATTTTTTTTGTTTGTTTTTCAAGGTAGGGCCTCGCTCTAGCCTAGGCTGACCTGACCTGGAATTCAATATGTTGTCTCAGGGTGGCCTTGAACTCATGGCGATCCTCCAACCTCTGTCTCCCCAGCGCTGGGACTAAAGGTGTGCTGTGGTCCAACACTTACTCTTTTATTCATAGTCATTTCTATCACATAAGGATAGAGTGGCAATGTGTTGAACATGGAATTCATATCTCTACTATCCTTGTGTGGTTTATTTGATATGGGAAGTTCTTTCCCATTCTCTAAAAGTAAATCCATCTAGCCACAGTTAAGGTCATTGTCTGGTCATTCTTCAGCAATGAAGTCTCCATTACATGAGACCATCAGATATGACATTACTGTAAAATGTACGTAGTCCCATCTGATGGAATGTACTCAAAGTCACAGCGGCCCACCCTTTCTTGGCTCCCAGTGAGCCTACTGCAGAAGGCAGCCTGCCTAGGGGGAGTTTCCATAAAGATTACCCTTTAAGTGACAGACTGGGGTCAGCCACTTCTATAGCTGCTAAGAGTCCAGCATTTTTAGCTCCCATCCACCAAGCGGCTATGCCTCATTTGGCCAGTTCACTGTGGGCACAGCTTCCTCTGGTCACAAGAGAAACCAGCCGAGCTTTTTCCTGCCCATTCCCAGGAGAATAGGCAGAGCTCTCTCTCTCTCTCTCTCTCATTAGGATAGCACACCTGCAAGTTTCCTTAAGTTTCTCAGGAGTAAGCAAAACTCTCATGCCTTCTACAACCCAGACAATAATGCTCGCGTGAGGAGTTCCCCAAGGTCTTCAGTGAGGTCACCTCATTTCCTTCTGCTTTTTCAAATTATTTATTTATTTATTTATTTATTTATTTGTGTGAGAGAGACAGAGACAGAGGAGAAGATATACATATATGGGCATGCCAGGGCCTCTTGCCACCGAAGACAAACTCCAGGTGCATGTGCCACCTTGTGTATCTGTCTTTATATGGGTATTGGGGAATTTAATCGGGGTCATCAGGCTTTGCAAGCAAGCATCTTTAACTGCTGAGCCATTTCCCCAGCCCTCCTTGTTAAAGAGAGATTGAAAAATAACTTTGAGCATCACTTTCTCTAGGCAAAGCCCCTTAAAGCATGTTGATCCTCGGAGCCATAGCTCTTTGAATCTTTCAATACCACCCACCTTCCATTTTATTCTCTCCAGGTAGGTCAGGGGTCCAGGAGCTGTGAGCCACCTTTTAGCTTTTCACTTTTTGTTTGCTATTATTATGGACATTTTCTTTATTAATATTCCTGACTTGAACTCCTTCAATTATTTTGCATATATATGTGTATGTGGAGCATAAGTTTGTGCGTATGCATGTTCATATATGTAAACACATTGTGTGTGCAAGGTATGTGGAGGCCAGAGGTCAACATCTGGTACCTTCTTCAGTAGTTCTTCACTGTGTTTTTTGAGACAGGGTCTCTGACAGAACCTGAAGCTCACTGATCTGGCTAGAGCATCAATCTTGATTATGAGCACCTGGGATCCTCCCGTCTTCACCTTTTGTGATGGTTAGGTTTTGTTGTCAACTTGATCTTTTTAATTATCTTGGGTGGGTCTCTGAGGATGTTCACAGGAAGGCAGCCTCTCAGTAGGGGGCAGGATGTAAGGAAGCTCAGGAGAACATCTCTTCCTGTGTGGGCAGTGCAGGAAGGAAATTACAGAGACTCGGGAAGCCATTACGTCTTGGAAAGGGTTGCAAGATCCCACCCTAAGCCTATATAAAGGGGAAGAATTTCTCTCCTTAGCCCTCTGCCTGTTTCCTGTTCTGTGGGAGTGGTGTTGGTGATAGCTTCTTTCTTTCTCTGCTTACACCTGTGAAAGGGGGGGCAGCCTCTTTCACTGTTTTGGAACTTCCCCTGTATCTGCAGGTTCAATAATCCTTTCCTCCCCTAAATTGTGCCTGGTTTGGAGATTCATCCCAGCGGCATGGGGATGACTGGGACACCTTTCAAGCACTGGAGTTACAGATATGTACCAATTTAGCTGGATTCTGTTTACATGGGAGCTAGAGATCTGAACTCAGGTTCTTAAGCTTGTGTGAAAAGTCCCTTTCCTATCTCTCCAGACAAAGCTTTTCTCTTTGAACCTGATGGCTGTTGTATTAAGGACTTGGTGTCTTGACCATGTTCATACCCTTATTCCCACATACTTTCTCCATAATTCTAAGAATATTATAATTATTCTTACTCAAGAAGAGGAGGAATCAGGTTAGATAGGGTTTGGTGAACTATCCAAGGAGGCCATGACACATCAGAACTAGATATTAAACCATGCCTCTGACAAGTTGGCTCCAGGCTCTCCCTAAGCAACTTCCTGTCACCTCACTCCATGGACTCCCCTCCACAGCTTTCTGTACCCCCAGTTCTGCAGAGGTCTCAAGTGACTTCAGCATTCCTATGAACGATCTATGCAGTAGTCATGTGATCTCCCCAGTTCTGGTGACCATGACCACCATCTCTCCTTGTCACTCACACCATAGGTGACACCTCCTCCTCTTCCCCTACGTCAGTCACTGACGCAATACAATTCCTTAGACACTATCTACACTAGCAGGCCTTGGTGCCTGTATTTATTTTGTTTCTTCAGTTCTGTCCTAAGCTTGACCTCTTTCTAGCCTCACTCCTATTTCTTTCTAATCTCACATGATTACCTTCTTTCCCAAAGTTGGCTAATGTACTTTCCTGACTTTGTTATCATATATATTGGAGAAAAATGCCTCCAATCACCACTGAGGTGGGATAACAATTATAGTAATTCATTTTTTCATTTATCTAAAGTAACACATCACTCTCTGACGGAAGCCTCAGATCATAGCACTAACAGGGACTCATCTCCAAAATAATGCTCTTCACAAAGCAGACAGCTTCATCTGGTAAGGGATACTCTTTCATGCAGCCAGTCCCAGTGTGATGCCCAGTAGGGGCCCATGAAGTACTGATTCAGTGGTAATAAAGTAGACAAAGGGGAATCCAGCTAGACGGGCAGATAAACCCAACAAGAGACAGGTAGAGGCCAAGCTTTATTTGAAAAGGTAGTTTTGTCAAATAGTCCAGATGGAAGGAAAATGCGTGCAACTTGGCCCCGAGTCCTGAATGGGAGTCTTGCAGGAACGAATTGAAGGGTGAAGCCTCAGTGAGCAGTTGTCAGGGCAATTTTTACTTTCCAGGGAGAGAAGGGGGAAAAAAAAGAAACGCCTCATGTTATTATTCATGAAAAGAGCTTAATGGCCGAGCAGGAACATTTGTTAGGGGGAGAACTGAAAGGAAGAGTTTGCAAGCTAAGACAGCCTAGTGACTATTTTAGAATAGCTTGCTAAAAGTCCAGGGTAAATGCATGCCAAGGAGCTCAAAGACCTGGCATTTTAAGGAAAACAACAAAAGCACACATACAACTCTTCATGGTCAACTGGCAAAATAAAATGGGGTTTTCTCCTGCCATTTTTCAGAAATGGAAAGACAGGCTGAGTGAAGAAAACCGGAAGGCATACACTAGAAATTAGACATGCCCCCCCCCAAAGAATTTAAGAGAATATTGGTAATGGATTCCAAGCCTAAAAATAATAGACTCTTTATATCCCCAGAAAGGACGAGGTCAGCTAGAGGCTGGAGAGCTGGCTATGGGGGTGTCAGGCAATCACAGCGCTGGTATAAGCTGAAACTAAAGACATTTCCCAGCAGCTATCTGTCATGCCACGCTCTGACTTAAATATCTTACCTCTGTTTCTTCATCGAATCCCCACAACTTCTTATCACGCATCTCATTTTACAGACGAGAAAACTGAGGCACAGAGTGATTAAGGCGCAAGTGTGAAACAGGAGCATGAATTTGAAGGCAGAGTCCACCTACTTGGCCAGCAAATCAGCAAAGTGGTCATGGTACTGGACTAACTGAAGAAAAACCCTGAAGGAGAATTTGTGCAGCAGAGAAGTAAGTGGCAGATGACATCCACTGACAGGCAGCCTCCGAGCAAGAGATGAACAGTGTGACCTAAGCCTCACTGTGACCTGTCTCAGAATAAGGCTGGGAGAAACTTCCCACCATTGCCCTTCTAATCATACCAGATAAGTTCATGCCACCTGTAGCCAAAGTTAGTAACTGGAGAGATCAGAAAATATCTCATAGCTTAGACAAGCTGCGCCTAAGCCATGTGTAAAAAATGAATGCATGCCTGTCTTATCTACTAAAACAAGGGCTATGTTTTAATTCACCCTTTCAAAGGGTTAGAGGAAACTAATGATTTTGATAGGCTTGGACATGATTTATTTTGACATCGTTTGAGACTCTGCCTCCTTCCAAAAGAAGCTTAACTAAAAGACAAGGTAAGTTCAACTAGAAAGCATGAAAAGAACGTCTAGGCTGGAAGTTAGCTCCGCTATTAAAGGCACGTGCTTTTAAAGCCTTCCGGGCTGGGTTCAATTCCCCAGTACCCACGTAAAGTCAGGTGCACAAAGTAACATATGCATCCGGAGTTGGTTGGCCGTGGGCCCTGGTGCACCTATTTATTCTTTTCTTTCTTTCTTTTCTTTTCTTTTCTTTCTTTCTTTCTTTCTTTCTTTCTTTCTTTCTTTCTTTCTTTCTTTCTTTCTTTCTTTCTTTCTCTCTCTCTCTCTTTCTTTCTCCTTCCTTCCTTCCTCTCTTTCTTCCTTCCTCTCTTTCTTTCTTTCTTCCTTCCTCTTTCTTTCCTTCTTTGTTTCTTTGTTTCTTTATTTCTCCTTCCTTCCTTTCTTCCTTCCTTCCTTCCTTCCTCTCTTTCTTTCTTCTTTCCTTCCTCTTTCTTTCTTTCTTTCTTTCTTCTCTTTCTCTGTCATTTGCTCTTCTCATAGATAAATTAAAACATTTTAAAAAGAAGAAGAAAAAAAGAAAAAAAACAAGAGTGATTAATAACAGATAGCTAGAAATTACTCTAAACACTGTTTCAAGGGCCCATAAATTTCACTCTGTTTTCTAGTACATGACACACAGGGACAGACAGACATTGCCCATGACACACATACAGTTTCAATGAATCTGCAGCACATCAGGTGGTCAGGAGAATCTATTTGCTGTTGGGATTTATCCCGAATTCTTATGAAGAGGACCACATAATGAACCCAACAAAATATCAAACATCACCCTCCACTGATCACAAGGGCGCAGCAAGAATATTTCTCACATCTGTTCGCCACAAAGACAGAATCAAGTGGAATATTGCGTTGACTATCACATGGGGCACACTCTGATGATTTTGAAACTAATTGTTTTTTGCCGAAGGCTTTAATTTATTTTTTACTTGGGTTAGTAAAGAATTTTTGTAAAATAGTTTAATTACTTGTCCTGGGATGAGGCAGATGGGTAAATCTGCATTTCCTTGAATGAAAAAAAAAATATTCTCAGGAAAGAAATCTTCTGTAAATGACCTGGAGGGATGCATTCAAGCGTGTTGTCTTTGGGATAATAGTGCTAAGGTTTCTGAGGTAGTATTCAGTCAGCTTTCTGCATCTGTAACTTCTGGATCTATGGGCTCAACCAACCAAGCAATGAAAAAAACTCGAGAGCTGGGCGTGGTTCCAGAGCTGGGCATAGTGGCTCATGCCTTGAATCCCAGCACTTGAGAGACAGAGGTAAGAGGATCTCTGTGAGTTCAAGGCCACCCTGAGACTACATAGTGAATTTCAGGTCAGTCTCGGCTAGAGTGAGACCCTACCTCGAAACCAAACATGTCTCCACCGAACAGGTGACATGCAGGCATTTTTGTTGCCATTTTCCCCAGCCAGCCGAGTATAAGTATTCACACAACATGCACATTGTGTTTGGTATACAAGAGGATATGTGCAAATTTATGCAAATGCTATGCAAATTAAAATAAAGGCCTTTAACATCCCTGATTTTGACATCCACAGAGCATCCTGGAGCCAGTCCCCTCGGCAGTCAAGGGATGTTACGTATTCATCAAATAAATATTTGATGGCACTATTATGTTCCACTTAAGTACAACATTAATTTCTGAGGCTCTCTGAGTCTTCATCTCATGGAAATTCCACTTTAGCTGACAAACCACAGGACCGTTTCAAACAGCTGAGCAAGTAGGCAAAATATTGTCAGATGCTTATAAAAAAAAAGCAAGGTCATTGCCCTTTGGGCAAGAAACACTTTCCAGAAAACCTCATGTAATTCAAGACTAACTTAGGGAACTTGGGAACTAATGTGAATGTTGAGTCAAATTCGGGGGCCTTAGACTCTGCCGATTCCTTTAGGTATCTTTACTTTAACATTCTTTCATTTTCTCAGCAGCATCTCAGATATTTTTTCTGAGTATTTTGCCCTGAATTATCAGCACATACCTTTTTTGTAGTGTGACCTACTTTACCTTATCTGACATGTCTCTAAAAGTTTGAAGTTTCTAAAAGTCAAGTGCTGTTTTCATGAATGAAAGGGTGACCTTGCTTTCCTTGTTAGATTGTTAATAATAATGTTATGGAATAATCAATTATAATAGTAAATAAGATGCCAGCATAAAGCTTACCAAAGCTTCTCAGGAGTACCAGTGTATATTCATCACAGCATGCTTCTTGGGATTCTGACGCAAATGATGTGGTGTGTGTGTGTGTGTGTGTGTGTGTGTGTGTGTGTGTGTGTGCACGTGCGCACCCGTGTGTGTTACACTGCCAATGTTACACTGTCCTGTGGCAACATCATAAAAGCTTACTGTTTAGCCTGCTAATCAGTTTGACAATTTTGAAATTCTTAGCATTTTGCTTTTGGGTCAGGAGAACCCAGCTAAGTACTAGGCTATCCATGGTCCCCTACCACAAAGACTGATCCAGGCGGCCCATGGAGGAGGATATCCAGCTGACTGGGGATGCGGAGGGGGAGCAATGAGAAATTGGGGATAACAACTCATTGTTGGCCCACTAAACAATGTAACTCATTATGGACAATAAAAAAAAACAAAAAAAGGAGCCCCAAAAAATGTCAGATCGGTATACTTTAGTTTGGCATAAAGTAAGATCTTAATATTTTGTACTCTGTCCTCAAATTTGCCTAATTCAAAATTACAGAAATGCAACACCTTGGAATACTGAGCAGTTTCTGTGAATAATATAGAGCCAAGAGCTGGACCTCACAGCCAAGCAGCCTTGGACTTCATGCAAACTTTTACAAACTGGGTCAAGGTTTATATTTCTTTATGCTTTAGAGTCGGGGGTCACAGGGGAAACAAAAGGCAAGGAGACATGTCCCAGAAATGAAGGACCAAAAAATGGTGTTTTGGTGCAAGAGAAGGTGTGTGCATGTGCCAGTGTGCTCGTGTGTGTGTGTGCATGTGCCTGTGTGTTCATGTGTGTGCTCATGTGTGTGTGTGTGTGTGTGTGTGTGTGCAGGTGTGTGCATGTGCGTGTGTGCTCATGTGTGTGCTCATGTGTGTGTGTGTGCAGGTGCCTGTGTGCTCGTGTGTGTGTGTGTGTGTGTGTGTGTGTGTGTTCGTGGCTTTGATTTCATGTTGCAATGCCAGGGAATGTGTTTATTAGAATCTACATGATTCTCACCTAATGCATAGTTATTTCCAACTCAGAGGGGTCCAAAGAAGCTATCCTGCCCCTGCGAAGTAGGATGCCATTCCTCAGTCAGTAGCGTGACAGTCTGGGCTACCTGTGCAGAAAAAGGAACACCCAACTAAACAATGTGTATCCATGCCACAGAAGGGCAGGGGAGAAGATCAAGGCCTGACCAGTAGGAGCTTTCAGCTCTTAAGTAAATATTTCCTTTGGAAGAGGGATTTTGTACTCTGGCCACAAATGCCACAGAATTCTCCAAATTCAAGGACGTTCTTACCTCACTGCTGAAGCTCAGGCAGTGTGTACATTCGCCCATAGGGGAGGCCAAGCTAGAGCGGAGTGTTGTCCTGATCATCCGTCCTGTGGGCACTCAGCCAGCAGTCGGTCCTGCCACAGTGCTTCCCGATGGTAGGAAGCCAGGTGGTGGCTGCCAGGAAGAATGACTGGTTATAACCTCCAGGGTCTTCCTTGGTAAGGTTGTTAGCAGCCATCCAATTTCCAAATTTAAACAGAGAAGACTTAGATCTATTCATATTTCCCTGGTTAAGGAACTAAATAAAATCCACAGGAACCTCCTTGAATTCTGATCAATTTTGGACGACACTGAAGCATAAATGTATAAGCAGTGTGATGGGTAATTTCCCAACATACAGGTTAAGCTATGGCTAAGCAACTGCTGTTAGACAGAACTTTACAAATGCAGGTTATACGTCCTTTTTCCAACCTGCTTGATACCAAGTGATTTGGATTTCAGATTTTGGAATATTTATATATATACAACGAGAAATATTGGAAATGTGACCCAAATAGAAATAGAAAATTCATTCGTGTTTCACAATCCCATGGCATAGCAGTAACCTTATGTTCATTGAATGAATTCCACTCATCAAATGAAATCAGATGTGAGACTTTCTATGTGTGAACTCATGCTGGAGTTCTGAAGTTTTCGGTTTTAGAGCATTTTGGATCTTCAGATTAGAGATGTTCATCCTGTAATTGTGATTAAAGTCTTGTTTCCTCCTTTGAGATCAGATTCTACCTGTGCCAGAAACCACAAAGTTATCCATCCTTTCATGGGACAAGGTGTTCCCTGACATGGATGGATTCAGAGTCTTTTCCTTAGGGCAATCAGCTGGTTGATCTTTCTATTAGAGTTTGTTTCATTTGCCTGCGCTTTTGAGGTTGGTGTAATGATAAATTAGATTTCCAATATGCTCTCAGCTTCAGTAAATTGAGGTGTGACTGGAAATAGTTTTAAGGTAATAAAATAGTTCTGATTTTTGATGCAGTCTAAGACTCCTTTATTTTATTTTCTAATGAGACTAGAGATCGCCCATAGGTTCCCGTTAGTAATACATCTCAGGAACCAATACAGACTTCATGAAGAGTTTATGTTGTCTAAACCCAATAAATCTCATTTTCTGTTCTGTCATAAGCCAATTTTTTTATCCCTACACAAATAGGCTGGATATTTCACCGAGTTCAGAGAGATTAGGGCAGAAACACAGTTTCCTGGTTTCTTTCTTAGTGGCATTTAGAAAGCCCTAGAGGTAGAATTATCAAACACAGCAGCAATAACAATAAAATCTAGGCCACCTGATTAAATTTGTATTTCAGATAAACAATGAATATTTATTTTGATATAAACATATCCCATGTCACATTTTGGTCACACTTATCCTAAGAGATTAGTCATAATTTTCTTGCAATTCAAATTCTCTCAGACATCCTGTAATTCATCTAGCAAACCCACATTTCTGCTACCAACTTAAGGTGGATAAGCTTCCCTCATCTCTCACGGTGCTGAATGTAGGGATTTCAAATTGAGACAGGATCTGGTTCCTCCAAGCAAGCCAAGACCGCAAGCCTCCCTCTGCACCCCTAAGATGTTGTCGCCTCTCTCACCTTGAGGGAGGAATGGATGGGTGTGGTGGCCACAGCTATTGACACAGAGTTCAGCACAGGAATTATTTTAACAGGCATGTTGCATATATAAAGCAGATGGAAAATGGTTGTTTCCTGAGTGTTAACTAAAAGCCAGAATATTCCATGCGTAATGCCTATGGGAGCACTTAATTTCTCCATATTCTCCCTTATTACAAGTAACACACACACACACACACACACACACAAACACACACACACACACACACACTACAAAAACTACCACAAAATCTTCATTTTTGTATTTTCAACTAGGGTCAAAAGATTTCTCCGCCTTCTGGAATTATGGATTTTTGTCTTCTCTGCTCCTCGTGTCCTATGATTTTCTGGACATCTTCAAAGGATCATTTTCACAGGGCTTTTGCCTCGTACAGTCCCAGCATCAAAGGGACTGTGACTCGCATAAAGATTCTTCAATGAAACATCCATGTGAACTAGTACAAAGGGCACCCACACTTCGAGTTCATGAAGGAACTAGGCTGATGCCTCGTCACTTGCTGTTCAAAAGCTTTATTGGTGGTGAGGAGAAAGCAAAACAAACGACAGAAAAAGACAAAAGCATTTACTACTACCAAAAACGTAAAACCAAGAAACAAACACAGTGGGGAAAAGGATCGATGGGAAAGAGGCAAAAGACAGGATTTGAAAGAATAAAGCAAGCAAGCTTAGGTTTCATATCACTGCTTCCTTTAGAATTTCTTGGGGGAAAAAATCAGTCTGTGTGTCCCCTCAGAGTGTCCCACTGTCCAGGGCTGATTTCAGTCAGGGACCATGGGGTTAGGCAGCCCATCTTTCTTATACCTGCTCTATATTATTGTGCTTTTTAAATGTCAGGAAGGAGCGCATGGCATCTTTCTATCTTCAGAACTCAGTCCCAGAAAACCAATGGACACAAAGTATGTAAGGTGCTGAGCATGTGCCCCCAGTGCACACTGGGATTTGCTCTAGTAAGGGCTGCTCCAGGCATTGTCTCCAGAGTGCGGTGGGTTTGCTCCATTGGAAATGGATGGAACTGAGAAAGATTTTCAAATAAGCCTGCAAAATATACAGCAAAGAACCAATGACACTGTCAAACTCTGACTTGATCAAAGTGGCTCGAAATGAACTGCTGATGGTGTGGTCATTTCCTCTTCTCTATTTTAATCTACAACCATTTCTGGACCTCTTTGTGGATACTCACATGACTTCTTCCAAGCTCAGAGAAGGTATTTCATTCTTTCCTACTGAACCCACAGGTAACGTCAGTGACACATGAGATTAACTCCTTCTTTAAATTTTGGATTGTCAAACTTGAATGAAACTTTTGACCCCAGAATTGGAGCATGGGGCAGATGGGTTCAGCCCCCAGCAGCACCTTCGAAGCATTCTGGGTCCGTGGATCATCAAAGAGGAAGTTATCCGGCCTCCAGAACAAATGAGTGCAATACGAAAGGACTGCGGGAGGCATTTGGAGTTCATTAGTGAGCATTCAGTAGCTGCTTTGTCATTTCTCTTGTTTGTCATGAAAAATAAATAGAGTTTAATAGATGATCTAACGTAGCAGGTTTTGGCAACAAAGTGGACTGTGTCCCATTATGACCCTGATGTGTATAATTTAAAGAAAGATGGAACATGAAACCTTTTCTAGTGCGCTGCTCCAGTGAGCGACAGAGATTTAGTCTCTGATTGTGCAGAAATGAAAACCAGTGCTGTCCGGGATGGTGTATTCAATCATGAATTCTGTTTTATGGAGGTTGGGCTGTAGACAGCATATTTCAGAATAATTAACCCTGTCATTTTTGACTTAAAAGTTTGTTTTTGAAAATAGGAGTGTTTTATGTAGAAAGCAGAAGCTTAAGAGCCTTAATAGATTATGTGAAGGCCAAAAGCAACTCAAAGGGCAGTTCCTGTTCACTCCCAGGTCAAAATTACCATCAGTTAGCAAGAATTAAGACATGCCCTGCAAACCCTGGGGAATTGTGCTCTTGATGAGAAAGATGTGAAATTCTCAACAGGGCCTCTTGCCTGACTGGTCAGAGCTGTGAGGAGACCAGCGGGCTCACAGAAGTTATTCCTTCAGTGTGACACACTGGATAAGCATCTCCTTTTCCACAGAGCGGCATAGGGAACAGATTAACCTCTGTGGCAAACTGGAGACTCTTATCAGGGGCCTGCTTGGATTTTCTGCCTGGTGGGTGCGGCATCTTGATCCTAGTGACTCCCGGGGGGGGGCTTTCTCTCAGGGACAGTTCTTGATGTGTTCTCAGATGTGAAGCCTACCCTTTGTTCTCAAAATATAAGAATTTCCTTCGTGCAAATTAAAGAAGTCAATTGCCTGGGTAATGCCTGTAAGTTTTGAATGAAATTCTCACCAAGATCAGGACTCAACTTCATAAAGCCTTCTGCTTTGATTCACTCCTTTCTCCTCTGATCATATATATATATATATATATATATATATATATATATATATATATGCTCTCCTATGGTTAAAAGCAGGGGCGGGGCTGGGGAGCAGATGATAAATGAAACAAACCATATTATCTGGTGCTCACGTCTCCAGCATTTTGCCAGAAGAGCTGCCTGACTAGCTCAGCTTCATGCATCAGATCAAAAGATTGGATGACATTCTGGATGGTGAACAGCTAAAGTGACAGACTCCAAAATGGGTCACCAGCATGCCTTTCTTGGGGACATGGCTAGAAAATTTCCTTTCAGAGTCTGTGATTCTCTCCTGATTCCTCTTTCACATCATACCATGTTATTCCTTCCCCGAAGACCAAGCATGCATAAAATTTGTTTCATATGACATTTACAAATATGACTCATATTTACAGCCATAAAAATGGCTTCTTCTAAAATGGATGGCTTTTCTTGAGAGCTCGGCGATCCAGGAAGCAAAATAAATACTTGCTCAGAGAGGAAAAAGAAGACACAGGAAAGCCCATCCATGGTCATCATCCCAAGTCACCCCCAAAACCACAAGCATCTCTCATTGGATATAGCAAATAAATTTAGATGGCGAGACTCCCTGCTTGCTTTCCAACCAGCAGCGGGAAGCTTGTCAGTGATGAAAACTTTGCTTCAGATAGTTAAAACCTGAACAATCCAGAGCAAAGTTTCTCTGGGAAAAAAAAATGAATTGGTTCTACAACTTCAAAGAGCTGGGATTCATCCAGCCTTCTTCAAATTTTAGCCTACTCTGGCGCATAAAGATTGTTGAGCGTGTTTTACAGCTGAAGCAACTGCAGCTTAAGAGGGAATAATGTTCCCAAGGCCTCATGGCCTCAAGGGGCAGTGATGGGACTTGTACTCAAAGACCAACCAGGAAGCAGTTTCAGGATAACGCACACCTCAGCCAAGCATCTGAAGGCTAGAAAATAAGAAAATGCTTTACCTCACTCAAGTGTAGGAAGCACTTTGTGTTATTCATATAGCTTAATTCCATAATCTCCAAATGAAGTACATTGATTCTCACTTCCACTGTCATGAAGGACTACATGTTTCAGAATTAGCTTATCCATTTTACAAGTGTGGCAAGAGAAACTTTTTGTGATAGTGAAAAATCATCAACCCCAGGAGTGATGTTGCATGCCAGCTCTAGGGAAGCAGAGATAGGAGTATCTCTAAGAGTTTGAGGCCACCCGGAGACTATGTAGTGAATTTCACATCAGCCTGGGCTACAGCGAGACCTTACTTAAAAAAACAAACAAATAAGCGAAAAAATTTGTTTGAGGGCTGGAGAGATGGCTCAGCAGTTAATGCAATTGCCTAAAAAGCCTGATGACCCAAGTTTGATTCCCCAGTGCCCACATAAAGCCAGATGCACAAAGTGACACATGCATCTGGAGTTCGTTTGCAGCAGCTGGAGGCCCTGGCATGCCCATTCTCTCTGCCTGTCTCTGTTCTATGTCTCTTTGCTTGCAAATTAATTAATTGAAAATAATTAAAATTACAAATTAAAACCATAGCAAGATGATGGATTTAATATTTCTTTGGAGTTAAACCACTTTTAACTGCTGATTTGTCTACATAAGGCTATGTGTGGCATGTGTGTAAAAACAAATTTTTCACAAGTAGAATTATTTGTACATAGAATGCTATTTATGTACATGATTTATTCCACTTAGTGGGCGACAAACCTTCAAGGCCCTTCCCACACTGGCATGTGCACATCAGCATCTTTATTTGGAAACTGTGCAGCACTAATTGATACTTATAACCTTCCATCTGTTGAGAAGTGTGCAGGCTGTTTTCATTTGGAGATTTAATGGGCTGGTTTTGTGTATTAAGTACACTGTGATTCCCATGCAGGATATGCCCAGAGCAGGTCCTAAGCAGCTGGGCTTATCCCTGGTATTTTATATTTTCATACATATGACCTTGATTATTTCAAATAATGTTTCACTAATAAGCTGCTTAAATAGTCCATGAGTGGATGCTTTATCCAAAACTCCACTGAAATCTTAAAGTTTCATCAGGTTAATAGGTAAAATATGATGCTTCATTTGTATTGTCCATAAATAACAATATGAGCCACATGAGAACTATACATTTTCTTCTGACAATTGTTAAGCTTTTTGGAAATATGCCCTAATATATATTTCTAAGACTTTTGAAAAAAAATATATATATATTCCATAGTCTATCACATATTGTGAAGTTTCTCCAAATATTATCTTTCTTATATGGCCTTATTTACAATGTTTTGAACAAAATCATACTTAACTGTCATATAACAAATTTCAGATCTCCAGAATATGTATTTGGGTAGCTTTGGATGTATATATATATATATATATATATATATATATATATATATATATATATATATATATATATATATATATATATACCATAAGTCCTCACCACGATCAAGACAAGGACAAGCCAATCATAGCTCTTTGTGGCCTGTATAAGCCTGTTTCACTTTCTCTTTGTTTTCTGTTACTATATATTAGCATGCATTTTCCAGGGTTTTATATTGATGGATCCTTTTGAATGCATTTTTCTTATCTAGCTGCTACATTCGGCATTCTTTCTGGTCTGATATATGCTGATCTATGCAACTCTTTCTTGCCATACATTTAGGCTGTTCCCATTATTGTGGGCACTTGTTAAACGTTGCTGACCACATGTTTTCTTTCCTCTTACACAAATGCCTAGTAGAAACACAAATGGCTTCCATAGTTTTAACTTCCCAAGAGACTCATCACTGATTTCCAAGGTGGCCACACTGTTTGACATTACCAGCGGCAATGGATGAGACAGTTCAGCTCCTGCATATCCTGGCCAGTAATTCAGGAAATCTTTAATTGTAAACAGTCCAACAGATATGCATGTATTTGGAGGTTCTGGTAGCATTTCACAAAAGACTAATATTTTTAAAATTTATTTATTTACTGTTAATAATTAGAAATACTGTATGAACAAACCTTGTGTTGGTACCCCCATTTCCCTCCTCCTCGCCCCCAATGCTCCATGGGATGGAGGGCTATGAATTGTACAAGCAATTGCCAGGTTTTAATTTATTTATTTTTGTTGTTGGTGTTGAGGGGGCAATGTCTCTGAATATTTTCCCCCCACTATGGCTCTTACAATCTATTCACCCTCACTTCCGCAAAATTCCCGGAGCAATGGTGGATGAGTTTTAAGTCTCCTTTACTGTTGAGCTCTAAAGAGTCTCTGGGTTTCTGCTTTGGACTATTTTGAGTATCCTCAGTGTCTGTCTCCGTTACCCTTGTGCAGGTTGTCTGACTTGCTGTGGAAGTCTTGCTCGTCTCACCACTTCCTAGATGGTTTCATTTGGGCCCTAGCTGATGAGTTAGGGGTGGTTCATCTCCTGTCTGGGTGTCAGCCATCATATCAGGTCTTGATGATGGAATTGGATTGTCCATGGTTCTCACTGCATTCTGAAAAATACAAACAGAATCTCCAAAGAAGAGTGATATCAGTATAGGTTAAATTGGACAAATGTTAATTTGGTGAGAATTTAATGGGTTTAGCCTCTCTGTAGGCCCATGGTTAGTGGGAGTTTCCCCTTGGAGTCTGGGTTCTTGGTCTCCATGAAAATTTGCCTTGGATCCCAGTTCCAGCTAAGGGTTCCTTGCCAGTGAGCAGATTTCTTAGCCAATTAGAGAGCCATTGATTACCCACCTAGGTTAAATGACACTGTTGCACAGATGATCACTTCTTGCCTCGCTGGTCTCTGCTATATAGCAGTGTCCTCTGCATTCTAAGACCATCAGATGGTGTTGGATAGCAGTGTCCTTTGCTTTCTCCAAATATCATTGGACAATTTCCCCTGGCAGCTCGTGAAGCACCTTCCAGCCCTACATAGGCTAACCGTCTGAGAGCTGGCTTCCTCTCCTGATGCAGCAGGGTTGCTAGGTGTTCTGTGACATCAAGTTCTTTGACATAAGCCTGTCTTATTTTAGGGACCTCGTAGGTCTCTGATCAATAGCTCCAAGGGGGAAATAACCTATTACTAGGACAGGGAGTTAGTTCTAAGTCCATCCATATTCCTGCATATTTCATTGAGTCATTTTTCCTTACTGCTGAGTAGAATTCCATGGTGTAAATGTACCACAACTTTGATATCCATTTGTCCATTGATGGACATTTGGGATGATTCCAATTCTTAGCTATTATGAATTGAGCTGCTATAAACATGGTTGAGCAAATATCTCTGTGCTGAGGGGAGGAATCTTGGGGGTAGATGTTCAGTAGAGGGATAGCTGGGTCCATTGGTAGCTCTACATGCATCTTTTTCCAGAGCCTCCACAGTTTTCCCACCAGCAGTGAATAAGGGTTCATCATCATCCCCCACCCCCAGCCATTCTCACCATCTATTGTTGGTGGATTTTTTTTTAATGATTGCCATTCTGACTGGAGTAAGTGGAATCTCATTGTTGTTTTGATTTTCATTTCCCTGATGAATAAGGATGTTGAAATTTTCTTCAATGAGAGTTAGCCATTTGTATTTCCTCCTCTGTGAATTCCCTGCTGAGTTCACTATCCCATTTTTTGAGTGTGGTGTTTTTTTAATTACTTTTTTGTTTTTGTTTTTGTAGGTTCTAGATATGAGTCCTGTCTGTGGTGTAGCTGAAAAAGATTTTCTCCAAGTCTGATGGTGGTCTGTTGGCTCTGAGTATGGTAGGTTTGTCTGAACTGAAGCTTTTTAGCTTGATGAGATCCCATTGGTTGAGAGATTGTTGAATTTCCTGGGCTACTGGGGTTATGTTCAGGAAGGTTTTCCCTATTCATCTCTCATGGAGAGTTCCCCTATTTTTTCTTCCAGGTTTTTAAGAGTTTCGGGTCTTATATTGAGGTCTTTAATCCATTTGGAATTGATTTTTGTGCTTGGTGAGAGGAGTGGGTCTAGTTTCATTTTTTTACACGTATTTATCCAATTTGTTCAGCACCATTTGTTGAAGATGCTGTCTTTTCACCAGCAAATGTTATTGGCACCTTTTTCAGTTCAAGTAACTATAAGACTAATAATTTTACCATTTCTCAGGTGTTCTATAGCTACCCATTTGTTTGGCATATGTTTAGATCCTTTGTCTATTTTCTTATTCTGAGTTTTGAGAACCATTCATCTATTTTTCTTTATTCACTGGTGTTTGCTTTGCCAATATTTTCTCCAAATCTCTAGATTGGTCTTTCCATTAATTCATTAGAAAGACTTTCAAATAAAGGGAAATTTAGGTTTTTGTAATCTTTCACGGGTCATGATTATTTTATATTTATGAAATCTTTGCATAGACCAAAGTCACAAAGTTTCTTCCTCTCTCTTATTTTGGGAAGTTATATTTTTAGATTCTAAACTTTCAGCTAATTTCTATTTTCAGCTAATTTACCATTTTCAGCTAATTTCTATGTTCAGTGCCTGGTGATGAAGTTCATGATCAGTCATTTCTCACATGTATGTCTAACTGATAAAGCACCGTTGTTTTGAAAAGACTACCTTGTTTGTTGGGGAAGTGCTTCTATATCATAGTCTATAGTCAGTTGCTGATACATGTTTTGAACCATTTCTGGATGCTCAGTGCTATTGATTCCATTGACACAATTGTCTATCTTGATGACAGCACTGGGCTTTATTGGTTACCGACCTGAAAAATAAGGCTTAAATTGAGTGAGTACTGCTATTTCTTCAATTTGTTCTAGAAAAAAAATATTGATACTTTTCTTTAGAGCATATTGAATTCACCTGTTTGTGTGTGGAAAATTGATGTTTAACAATAAAGACTTTAAAAAAAACATTTTATTTATTTATTTGCAAGGGGATATAGAGAAAGAGAGAGAAGAGATAGAATGAGTGTGCTAGGGCCTCTAGCCACTGGAAATGAACTCCAGATACATGTGCCACTTTGGTGCATCTGGCTTTACATGGGTACTAGGAAATTGAACCAGGGTTGTTAGACATTGCAGGCAAGCACCTTAAACATGGATCCATCACTCCAGTCCAACAATGAAGTCTTTTGAGCCATGAACAAGGTACATCTTTGCATTTATTTAGGTCTATTTGGTTTCTATTGGATTTATTTAGTAGTGCTTAGTATATAAGCCCTTCACATTTTTTCTCAGATTTATTAATAAATATTTTATATTTCATGTCAGAGCATTATAATTAACCCCATGTTCTTAAGCACCATTAATCTCATGTACTAGACCTGGCAGAGATTTTGCAAAAAGAAATCTATAAATCTCATTTGACTTTTTTCATAGATAATTATATTGTCTGAAAATATAGGTTGTTTTTTCTTGAGCTTAATACTTTGTTGTAATGGGAAAGAAAGGAAGAGAGAGAAAGAGGAAGATAGGACAAGAGAACGAGAACATGAAAAGAGGAATATAGAGAAAGGGGAGAAGGATAGGAGAGGGGAAGAAATGGGGAGAAAAGGAAAAAGGAGAGGGGAGATGAAGAAGGGGGTGTTGCAGTTACTTTTTTATTGCTGGCACCAAGAACCAACTAGCTTGTGGGAGGAAAGGGTTTGTTTTGGATTAAAGTCTTGAGGAGAAGCTCCATGGTGGCAGGGGAAATGTGGTGTGAGCAGAGGCTGGCCAACATCACCTCCTGGCCAACATCAGGTGTGGATCAGCAGCAGGAGAGTGTGCAAATGAGCACTAGCAAACTAGGGCTGATAAACCATCAAGGTTCACCCCAGCAACACACCTCCTCCAGCAAAGCTCTACCTCCCAAATTACCATCAGCTGGGAATCAGACATTTGTAACACATGAGGTTATGGGGGGGCACCCAATTCAAACCACCACAGGGGTGTATGTGCCAGGGAGAGAGCAAGAGGGAAGAGGGAATGAGAAGAAAGAGGGAGGGTGAAAGAGGGAGATTAAGAGGGGAATGGGGATAATGAGCAGGGAGTGTATGCATCAGGGAATGTGATGGTTTGATTCAGGTGTTCCCCAGAAACTTAATGTCTTCTGGATGCTTGCTCCCCAGCGGATGGCAGTTTTGGAATTAGAACCTTGTTGGAGGTGTATTGTTGGGGGTGGGCTCTTGGGGGTTATAGCCAGCTTCCCCTTGATAGTTTTTGGCACACCTTCCTGCAGCTGTTTGCAGTGCTGTGTTGGAGGTGATATCTACCCTCTGCTTATCCTGTCATTTTCCCTACAGTCATGAAGCTTCCCCTTAAGTTTGCAAGCCAAAATAAACTCGTTCCTGCCACAAACTGCTTTTGGTCAGGTTCTTTTATGTACAGCAAAAGAAAGGCTGACTGCAACAAGCAGATAATAAAGCTGTTCAAAAAGCAAGAGATAAGGCTGGAGAGATGGCTCAGCGGTTAAGGCACTGGCCTCCAGTGCCTAAGGCCCCTGGTTCAATTCCCCAGGACCCACATAAGCCAGACCCACAAGGTGTGGCCCTGGTGTCTCTCTGCTAGAAAATGAGTAAATCAAATATTTTTTTAAAAAAGCAAGAGATAGAGTAAAAGGGAGAAGAGGAAGCATGAAGCAAGAAAGTCAAAGGAGAGAAAATCATTTTTATCTAGATGCCTCTACCTTTTCTCACTTAATTCTGCCGGTGATAGGCTCCAGTACAATACTGCACAGGTAATGAGAACAGGCATCTTTCTCTTCTTCTTGTCTTTGGAGGAAAGCATTGACTTCTTAGAATCATGTATGGTGTTACTTGTAAGGTTCCCACACCTGGTGAACAACTCCTAGTTTGTTAACAACTTTTACCAGAAGTCAATGCTGTTTTTCAGATGTTTTTTTCTACTAAAATGATAGGTTTTCTTGATTTTTTAAAAATTTGTATTTATTTATTTGACAGAGAAAGAGAGATCAGAGACAGGCAGAGAATAAGTATGGTTGCTTCTGGGCTTCTTGTCACTACAAATGAACTCCAAACAGACAGCACTTTGTGTGTCTTACTCAGACACTAGGGAGTAGTTA
The DNA here is from genome assembly GCA_004024765.1 of Zapus hudsonius. NCBI lineage: Eukaryota > Metazoa > Chordata > Mammalia > Rodentia > Dipodidae > Zapus > Zapus hudsonius. The sequence continues at coordinate 56,193 of PVHP010006128.1, forward strand.
ACAGCTTGTTGTAGTCAGCTGCTCAGATGAATCTTTAAACCAGGCACAGTTTTTGGGAGGAAAGGATTTATTGAAACTACAGATTGAGGGGAAGTTCAGTAACAGTGAAAGATCTGAGCAGAGAGAAAAACCCATCACCTACACCACAAACACAAAACAGGAAACAGGCAGGAGGGGCAAATAATTTTTTTTCCCTTATATATAGCCTTAGGGTGGGATCTTACAATGATCCCCCAGACTTAAAGGCTTCCTGAGTCTCTGGAATTTCCTTCCTGCACTGTCCACACAGGAAAGGATGTTTACTTCTAGCTTCTTTGAGCTTCTTTCTATCCTGCCCCCTACTGAGAGGCTGCCTTCCTGTAAACATCCTCAGAGACCTACCCAAGATAATTAAAAAGATCAAGTTGACAACAAAACCTAACCAGCACACAGCTATTCATTTTAAATACAATTTTTAAATGATATTATACACTTATCAGAGAAGTTATCCATACTTTATCTGCTTTTAAATTTTTGTTGACATTTTTTGGTAGCATGTAATAGCTTTGTGTTCATTTAGAACTGAAACTGCTACTTTTTCTTCAAATTTGGGACTAGACAATTATGATTAGGGTTTTCTTTTTATAGGTAGTTTTGCAGTCAGCTTTCTCAATGCTGGCACAAAGAACCTGACCAACAGTAGTTTGTGGGAAGAATGGGTTAATTTTGGCTTACAGACTTGAAGGGAGGTTCCATGATGGCAGGGAAAACTGTGGCTTTAGCAGAGGCTGGCCATCACCTCCTGGCCAACATCAGATGATCAACAGCAACAGGACATGTGCCAAACACTGTCAAGGGGGATGCTGGCTATAACACCCATGAGCCTGCCCCCAACAACACACTTCCAATAAGGTTCCAATTCCAAAACTGCCATCAGCTAGGGATCAAGCATTCAGGACACACAGGTTTACTGGTAACACCTGAAACAAACCACCACAGGGAGAGAAGGTATATATTTTAGGCTCTTTGCTTACAGTCTGAGGTACCTACTGCACTGCCATTTTCACACAAAAACAGGCATACTCACTAGGAAACAAATAAGTGGGGCCATGTTCCCATAAAACTTAATTTACAAAACCAGGCCACAGACCTCTGGTTTAAAGGAGAGCTGTGAATATATTAGTTCCTAATGGAGGAAGATTAAGAAGCCAAGGGTCTTCTTTTCTTTTATTAGTGGATCTATTTATTAGATCTCTTTTAAGGAACAGAGAATCTGAAGGGGTGGAGAACAAACGGACAGCTTTTCCCCTGTAAAGCCCAAGGCAGAGTCTATTTTGCCCTTTGGATCCTGTTAGTTGAGTGGTTCCTAGGCTAATCTGAATGTAAATCATGTCCCCTGTAGGCTGAGGTGTCTTTGATTATGCTTCAATTTAAGTCTTCAACAGCCTACAGGAAGAGAAGCCACTGGGGAAGATCTTGTAGTCTATCCCTGACATGTGTTCAGAGCCAGTTTGGGCTCTGGCTGTTGGTTCTTGCTGCTGCTCACAGCTGTATCATCTGCTGTGGATGCTAAAGTGAGCCAGCTTCCTCTGCCATTCATGGAATTTCCCTTGGAATCTGTAAGCCTGAAATAAACCCTTTCCTCCCACAAGTTGCTTCTGGTTAGATATTTGTCCTAGGAATGAAAAGGTAACAGCAACAGTCCCCCAAGTGCACTTCGAGGGTCCTTGGATAATGTCCCTTGAAATGGAAGACCACTGCAAAAGCACAAAACTGGCATTGGCTCCAGCTCCAGGCCAGCTTAGCTATGGAATGTTGGGTAAATTATATGCTCTCTCATTGCCTGTCTCTCAAACCAGTATATAAGCTGAGAATAATGACACTTTTGCATGGTTATCTTATGGATAAAATAAATAAAAGAGTTCTTTCCATGTAATAGAGACTTTAACAAGTGCTGTGTTTCTTTCCCACTCTTACAACACACCTGGTCACCCATTCATATCCCCAGGGGACTGGTCCCATGACTCCCTAACTCCTGTCTCCATAAATACCACAATCTACAGGTGTTCAACTTCCTTATAGAAAATACCAGAGTATTTACAGTCCTTACATCTAACCTATCCACATTCTCCCATATGTTTTACAACAACAATGTAAATTCTATGTTAAGTACTTGTTATATAATATGTCGTTCAGATATAGTGACAAATAGTAAGACAAAGTGTTCCATACAAACACAACATGTTTTCTTAATTTTTATTTGAGGCTGGTTGAACCTGCAGGTGCCAAAGCCATTTCTTCAAGGTGCTGACTGTCACATGTACCTTGATCTTGACATTTTGGGGAGGAAACTCTATCTATACCTCTTGTTCTCTTTCCCACCTCTTCGCAAGAAGGAACTTCTTTCAAGACTGTTTCAGCTCCTTTGCCTGAAGCCAGTGTCTTAAAAAAAATCTACCACAATTTTATTTTCAAGATACTTATTACTGACCCAACAGTAGATGGATGAATGAAAATGAAGAAAGTTATGAATCCTAAGTATTGGAGTTGCCTTGTCTATGGTGTTCCTTTGAATATAAGTGGAATAAGAAACCACATTTGCCATTTTATTTTAAAAATATTATCACTCATATGAGCCTTGTTTCAATATTTCATTCATATTTTAACATTAGGAAAAAGTTCATGGGTTAATTTTCTGTATGTGCCGAAGTGTATACAAGTATATATACCTGACTTTATAATGGTGCCAAAGCCATGGGTATTCAGTTTAAACCTCACTTTTAAATCTTGGCCTTTTCCCTGGTGAATGATTTAAGATTTGTAGTGCTATTCTGTCATGATGCTGAGCAAAGGTGGCTAGAGGCCCCTCCCAGTGAGATCTTAATGAACCTATGGCTATTAACACCATCAGCATCCAAGGATAACATAGCTCAATGATCATGGCACTATTCAGGCCTGATGCATATGGATATAAACGTAGGCGCCCACATTTTCCTTTTGGTCTTCACTCTCAAACCAAGGTTAACTGAGTAGAGGTCTTTAATACTGCATTTAAAATAGGTCTTGCATGAGTTCAATTGCCCCTAGCCCTCTGAGTACATTTAAAGTAGGTAGGATAACTCATGTTTTTCAGCAGGCTAGGTACACTAAATCCAGTTTTGATTTGTGATATTCTCAACTTATAATAATAAGTTTATTTGAAGCTAACCCCACTGTAAGTCAAGGTACATTTGTGTAGCATTTGTTTCCTGAGGTTCTATCAGAATGAATTATCAACAACTCAACACTTTTCTCTTCAATATTTTAACATGTGTCTACTGAGACACACTTATATCCTTCAGGATTAAAATAGACACACACTGTTGAGCGAAAGCTTATATAAGTGAAAACGTTTTTGTTAAAATTATAAAGTAGAAAACCCATGGTAATCAAAATAGAAATCATTCCTAAGAATCTAAGATTATTTTAACCCATGCAGTTAATAGCCTTCTAGAGTTTCTAAAATATCCTTAAAGCTTTTGCTTTTCATTTTGGAAAAGGACGCTGCCTAATACGTCTAATATATCTTTCTCGTTCCTCTCCAGGGCATCCAGCCAAAGCAGTACATTTTCTCTCTGTGCTTGGCTTGAGCCTAGGTAGCTGGAATTATTGATCCTTATTCTTGCTAATCAAAAGTAACTTAATTAGACAGAGTGTAGGCCTGCTCCTGGTTTCCACTGACTTCTGCATGCCAGCAATAGACTTGGTAGTTTTTAAAGTAAGATTTACCTTCTTGCAAGCATCCGAGCACTTCCCCTGGCTTGTATTTTAGTAATGATCCATCAGATAGTTTTGGTGAAAGCATCAAGGTATGCTTTTTAAAGGAGAATGGACACAGTGCATATCCTGCCAGGTCCAAGGAAGCCTCAATTTATTGCTTTTCTGAAGCCTCTTGGAATGTAGCAGGAAGAATAGTCTTCTATAGCCAACAATTTACAAGGTTCCTTGCATTTCATCTGCTATTGGTGACAGGCAAACAGGAGTAATCACTAAGATGGGTAAGGCTCAGAAAGGCAATTGAGCTGACCTGAAGTCTGATTTCCTTGGGGAGCCTTCTGAGAGCGGAGGTCACAGCAGACACAGTAACTGAAGTCGCTCCAGCCACACAGCCCCTGGCCATTTTCCATCCTCTTTGGGTAATTTGCCAAAGTAAACTCTGGATGGATGGGGCCTCCTTTCCACCAGCTTTAGCTGGAAAAGTAATCTCTACACAGAAAATGCCCCCCTCGGTAAGGAGCACCCATAAATCTAAGGAGAGGAATGATGCGATACTGTCAAGTCTCACGAGTGCCAGCCACATCCAGATCTGTCTCCTCAGGGCCCTTCCATTTTGGCAATGAGCTGCTGGGTTTCTGTGGGAACAATTTCAGTTTTATTTTGATATTCTGAGGCTTAGAGGGTGTCAGGGACTTTCATGGTCTCCCCCACCTTCACCCCTAAATCGATCAACATCTCCATCCGTATAAAGGAAAATCCCATCATGTTCTTGTCAGATTGACCCGGATCTTCATTTAAAGTTATATATGGTGTCAAAGAAAACCCAGAGACTAGCTTTATTCAGAAATTATTGCAAGAAAAAAGAGAGTTCATTATCTGGGCTCAATTAATTCCCAATACAAGAAGGGTCAGAATGCACAGCAAGGGAGCAGGTTGGATGCCTGGAAATCACCAGGAAGAAACCTTCAAGGAGGAGAATTCTGGCTGAAAAGACTTCAGCTTCTTGCTGAAGACTGACCAGTGTGATGCGACTCCCACTTGGGACATGTTTTCTCAAGATTTTTGCTAAAGCTAGGAGGTGGACAAGGGTGAACACCAAAGTTCAAAGTCAAAGCCTCATTGAAGATTAGCTTAGAGGAGTCTTATTTGGTCAAAAAGGGAGTCCTCATTAAAGTTCACTTAGCAGACTAGGGAAATACCTCAGTCAAGTGCTTGCCTTCCAAGCATGAGGACCTGAGTGTGTTCCCAGCACACACATAAATTCTAGGCGAGGTAGATTGTTCATGTAATTCCAGTGCTGAGAAGGCAAAGCAGGTCATCCAGTATTGCTTGATTGGTGAGCTCTAGGCTAATGAGAGATTTGTGTCAAAAAAGAAGTAGAGTGTATTTAAGGATGACACTGGAGTTTTCCTCTGGTGGGTATTGTGTGCACGCACACACAAACAAATACTGGGAAGATAGCTCACTTGATAAAGCTTGTCTGCATGCATGAGAAGTGAATCCCTAGAGGCCACATAACAAATCTGTGTGTGGTGGTATGTTTATAATTCCAGAGCTGGGGAAATAGAGGTAGGTAGATTCGTTGGGTTTGCTAGCCTGCTTGTCTACTCTACTTGGGGAGTTCCAGACCAGTGAAAGACTTTGTCTCACAAAAAAAAAAAAAAAAAAAAAAAAGAAAAGGAAGAGGAAAGGAAGGAAGGAAGGAAAAAAGAGACAATGAAAATCAGTAGACAGTGTTCTTTGAGAATAACACCCAAGGTTTTCTTCCTATGGCCTACACGTCTACCACACATACACACACACACACACACACACACACACACACACACACACAGGAGAGAGAGAGAGAGAGAGAGAGAGAGAGAGAGAGAGAGAGAGAGAGAGAGAGAGAGAGAGAGAGAATCACCTATCGATGTGATATGGGAATCTGGGTGTCAGTGATATCAATGCCTTTCTC
>PVHP010006129.1:0-61795 GCA_004024765.1 Zapus hudsonius
CTCACAGAAAAGGAAAAGAAGTGAAAATCGCTGAAGAAACAGAGGAGCTCTACCCCTGCTGCTGCAGTTCCCTAGGGCTTTTGTAGGAAAGCATTACAAGCTGGGCACCTCAGAACAATGGAAACTTATTCTCTCAGAGTTCTGGAGATCAGACATTTAAAATCAAGATGTCAGCATGCTTGCTTCTCCTGAGGGAGAATCTGTTCAAGTCTCTCGCCTGGTTTCTGGTGACTCGCCAAAACGTTCTGCATCACTACATTCCAAGCTCTGCCTCTGTCTTCACATGGACCACCCCCACCTCTGTACATCTCTGGGTCTCTGTGAGCTCTACTTCTCTTATACAGTCTCCTGCCATTGGCTGCAGGACACACCCTAAATCCAAAATGACCTCATCACAAGATCCTTAATTACATCAATGAAGACCATTTTTCTAAACGAGGTCAAATTCCCAGGCTCTAAACATTCCATTTTGGACCTAATGTTTTGGACATTCAGTTCATGATATATTTAAATGAAATTGTGCCCACATAAGGTAAAGTTCACCAAATATTTTTTAAAAAATCAAAAAGTCTTTCCCTGCTAATTCAAAAAGAAAAAGAGAGCCAGATTTCCTACAGGAGGAAGGATTTAATTGAACCATATGCCTGAGAGACAGAGATACTCCTGTGTGTCTACTTTTATGGCCACAGTGCCCAAGGAGAAATCACTGGGCTAGATGACAGCCACTTCCCTTCCCTCTCCTGTGCAGGTTTCCTGGGCTCACTGCTGAGGGGCTGTGAAGATCAGCCACACATGGGGTCAAGAGGGGTACAGTGGCACATCTGACACAAATATGTGTGACCCCAACAATTCTATACTTCTCACTTTGATTGACAAAAATGCTGGCTAGTCCCCCACACTTGCTTTGAAGGGACTAAGGAGAATAGATCAGGCCACCTTTCTGGATAACAACAGTCAGGAAAGATGGGTGGCTACCACCTGAGAATGTCCCCCCCCCAGAAAACTAGGGATGTGGCTTGCCTAGAATGTGCAAGGTCCTGAGTAATCCCCAGCACTGCAATGAGAAAACAAATTCCCCCAAGGGCAGGGGGAGACATTTTCCTCAGTGATGCAATAAATAACCCCCAACCCATGTGCATGCAAGCAACTCTAATTAAACCCAAGTGGTGCCATGAGATGGCACTCTGTAGACAGTAATGAAACCCATGTATGACCCTGAAGTTCCTTGTCTGATGTTTACAAAGGAGCCCACAGAACTTTTGATATCTGGGATTTCATTTCATGCCCTTACAAGAACCCAGGGGGTTCATAGGTCCTTACGTCCATTTGGACTTGAGCTTGAATGGTAGGAAAGGGCCCTTCTTCCATTAGCATGTCACTGCCTATTGGGATACCATTTTGTAAATCATCTGTAGATATTTGTATCATAATACCACACCATTCTTGGGTCCAGAGGCTGTATTGAGCTATGGTCAATGCAGCCTTTATTAAAGCTCTTCAATCTCAAAACCAGAAAGAAAAAAAAACTCAAGTGGGTCACACACACACAAAAAAAAAACAAAAAACCTCACAGTAGAAGTGTACTAGCTGTGAACAAGGGGTACAGCAGGAGGAGTGGGGGACAAGAGGAGGTAGCAGAAGTATGATTTTAATACATTACATTCATGTACAATTTTATAGATTACATACACATATAAATTTTATACATTACATACATGCATTAAAAATTATTAAAAATAAAATGAAGATAAATCTTCCCAAGATTTTTCTAGACAAATGCCTCATCTGATCCTGTGACCTTTCACATCAAACACTAATCTGATTTAAGAGTGTCCGATGTCTACCGAATACCTACCACTGTAAAAGAGACAAGAGCAACGTAAGGAGCCCACGGGGACACTGCAGGAGGGGTTGGTGGGGAACCTTCCAGAAGGACCTGGAGGACCTGTTCTACAAGAACGGCTGCATCTGTGAGATCGAGCTCAAGAACCAGCACATCTCGGGCCCTTCGTCCGCTTGGAGGACCCCCAGATGCTGAGGACGCACTTTACGGACAGAATGGCTAAGGGTGTGGCCAGCGTCGCCTTTTGGGGACGGCCAGGTGGTGCAAGGAAAGGACCTCCAACAAGACCCGGTTTCTGAGTTCTTGTGTCAGGACTTCCTCCATCAGGCCGTTGGCAGGATCTGAAAGACCACGTGCAAGAAGGAGGGGATGTCTGTTGCGCAGATGTACAGAAGGATGGGATGGAATGGTCAAGAGTCTCGGAAAAGGCTCTCTTCGTGACCCCGGACCTGCTCCTCTCTCCCATTCCAGAGCGAGGCCGACGCCGCCACGACCCCGTGGATCCGGCTTGTTGTGTGTTATTTTCGAGTTGGGTGTCCCTCTACCCAAGATGGACCTTGAACTCACGGCGATCCTCCAGGCCCGGCCCCGGTTTTTTCTCCTTTGAGAGAAATGGTGTGGACACGGCAGGGCCTCCCTACACGCTCGCCACTGCGCTTCTGGCTTTCCGTGTGTGCGGGGAATCCAATCCAGGGCACCCGGCTTTGCAAGCAAATGCTTTTGACCGCTGAGCCATCTCCAGCGCTGGTTGGTTTTTCGAGGTAGGGTCTCACTCTAGCCCAGGCTGACCTGGAATTCACTATGTAGTCTTCAGGGTGGCCTCAAACTCATGACAATCCTCCGAGATTAAAGGTGTGAGCCTGAATAAAATATTTTAAATCAGGCTGGAAAGATGGCTCATCATTTAAGGAGCTTGCTTGCAAAGTCTAATGGCCTGGGTTCGATTCCCCAGTACATACGTAAAGCCAGATGCACAAAACTGTGTGCATGTGCAGTTCATTCGTAGCTGCTATAGGCCCTGGTACGCCCATTCTTTCTGTCTCTGCAAATAAATATATTTTTTTAATTCTTAAAAAAAAATCTCAGAAAAGAAGGCATGAAATATGCCCTGGATGACACCAAATTCCTCTCTCATGAGGGTGAGGCCTCCTACATCCGCGTTTGTCCAGAGAGAAGAGCCAGCTAAGGCTGTTCACTGTCAGTCTGAGTCAAGGGACCTGACTCTCTGCAGGAGCTCCACACACTACTTCTCCCCTTTCAGGCCCTATTGAGGACAGGTGGTGGGAATTGTTTGTTTGTCTGTCTCTGTCTGTGTTTGTTTGTTTGTTTGTTTATATGAACAGTGCAGCTTTGTGCTCAAGAATTCCAGATTGGTAATTTAGTGGCTTAGAAATTTTTTCCACTTTTATTAAGGAAAAAACCTGCATTATTTCTACCAGGGCCTCCATATTAGCAGTGAAATATTTGTAAATGGAGAAATTGTGGCTTTGGTTTAGGAACAAGTGGTATACTTTTCAACCCCATTATGGGGGGGAAAGATCAGTGTTGTGTCTTTTGGGTTGCTCTGATGTGGAGATCATCAGTGACTATGACTGAGTTGGTCCATTTTGTTTAGAAATATATTTTAACAGTTTGGTTAAAAAAAAAAAGAACAAGATAAAATTGGATTTAAAGCTGATGTACAGGTATCTTCCAGGACATGTCACTCCACTGGTGGCTCACTGCTATGTGGTAATTTTCCAGTGGTTTTCCGTTTACCCTCAAAGCAAGGCACAGCATAGAAAAACCTGAGAGGAGCCTGTAGGCTCCAACAGTACATCTCCACTCCTCATTTTATGCAGTGACCTTCCATGCAGTCTAAAGAATAATTCTAGGGCTAAACAAATTAATAAGGAAACCAGTAATTTAAGACATCAAGATTTTAACCCAATGCAAGACTTTTCACAAAAAAAAAAAAAAAGCTCATGCCCACCTACCCTGCCTCAGCTCCAGCCCCCACCTGCTCCAGGCCCCTGGCCTCTACCCATACTTCACCCTGAACTTTGACCTATGCCATTCTTCAGCTTAGCAGACAGCTTCCCTGCCCTTGACCCCAACCTGTAAACCATGAACCCCTCCTCCCCAATGTCTTCTTTCTCCACCCAATCCATGGCATCGCTCCTTTCTCTGAATTTCTGCATGTTCACGATCTGACCACTGATTCCATAGACTCCCTTCAACGTCTTAATGCATGACTTATTTCCTTCCTGTTCCTAAGTAGCCCAAAGCCCTGCAGGAAAGGAAGCCCTCTGCACCTAACTTGGTGGTCTCCCTTTAAGGGTCCCTCAGTAATGTCTATTAACAAAAGACAAGGGAGAAATTGAAGAACTGGGCTTTAATAGATAAGGACAACTTTGTCTTTGATTCATTCTTATTAATTTCCTTAGTGGCTGGTGCCAAAAGGAATTTTCCAGCAAGCTGGCTTCCCTCACCTAGAGAGGCACAGATGCCAACTGTCATGAAAACAGCTGCTTTATTGTCCTGTGAGCCTGGGTGATAGGCAGCTCTGGACTTGACTTCCTTCTGAGCCGTTAGGAAAATGAGCGACATCCTTTGGGGTGGAATGGTTCGCCAGACTGTATAGCAGCTTTCTTCATCCTGAAGTGATATGTGGAGTATCTGTTTAAGTCAAAGCAAATGAAAAATTATTTTTCTTTGAGAATTTTTAAAAATGTCTTCACCCCTCTTGAGCTAATTGGAGACACCTGAGAATGTCAACTATCAAAATGGGGGTTGAGGCAGGAAAGAGATTATCTTCAAAATCAAACACAGACATTCTCTCAGAAGTGATTTTTTTTTAATTTCTTGGACAAGAAACAACTAATTAACATCCCAGTAGGGGGCCTCAGATATTTCTTTTATCCTTGGTTAACTTCCAACAAACCATCTTACATATAGGACAGGAAAAAAAATAAAATAAAAAAGAAGAGAGCCACCGAACTTCCAGGAACTTTTTTTAAAAATATGTGTATTTTTCTCTTCTGACTGGTGAGACAAAAGGAACTGAAATTCTTGGGATGGGTAAAGTGATGAGTAATGAAAAAGAAAACCGCTTTGTAATCTTCCCTGAAAGGTTTTTATTTCACATAGTATTTCCCCCCCTTGGGAAAAATAAAGTACAATAGTCATCCTTACCTTGCTTATGCTGCAATTTCAAACACTCACTATACTTAGAATACCATATGTTTGGCATTCCATTCAACAAATATTTATTATTTTCTTGGCACCGTGCTAGATGCCAAGGAACCAACTTTCACTTTTGGCCCTTTGAGCAGATTGAAAGATCTCTCCAAAACAAGACAACCTCAAGTCCTGTCCCCAGGGAACTCAACTGTCTAGGGGACAGTGCCTGTCAGCATCAAAAGTGGGTGGTTGACAAGCTGTTCATCTTGCCTCTTAATATTTGATAATCTCCATCAGCTGGACTAATCTGTATCCCCTTCAGAAAAAGTTCATTTGTCTAAAATGTTTAAGCCTACTCTAGGCTGGGGAGATGGCTCAAGAGGTAAAGTGCTTTCCACACACACATGAGGACCTGAGTTCAGATCCCGAGAACCCACATAAAATGCCAGATGTGGTGGTGTGCACCTATAATCCCAGTGCTGGGAGGTGAAGACAAGCAATCCCTGCAGACCATTGGAAGCTAATCTAGCCGAATCAAAGAGCTCCAGGATATAAAAAGGAAAGTGATATAGGAAGACATCCCACATTGACCTTTGACCTCCACATGCACACGCACACACATGCACCTGCATGTGCACTCACATGAATATGGACATGCATATGCACACCAAACACAAAAAAATAAAATAATTTATATCACTCTTTGAAAGAAGAAACAAGTAAGCAGTCTTAACATATATATCTGCCTCTAGCTTTGGGACATATTCTAGTTCAATGTTTAACCCACCCACCCTCACCCCCAGTTAGCAAAGAAAGCTGAAGCCCACTGAGGTCGAGGTCTACCTGAGTTCATGAAGTCATAAGGACGAACAGGGCAGTGCTGCCCTCTGTGGTGCAGGTACTTCCTCCCATGGACTCCAGGAGCTGATGGAAGAAGCAGAGGGGGCTAAGCTTCTTGCTCCACTGTCTCCTCCACCCACTGCTAAAGTCATGGAAAGCACTGCATTCCTCTGGGAAACCCCCACTGGCCTTGGCACAGAAAGGTAGAAGCATCCAAATGCCTGAACACCCCACCTATTAATGCTCAATGCTGCCTTCTTGCCCTCCTCTGATTCTATAAGTCTCTCTCCCACAAGCTAGGTATAAGTTCTATGTTTCTGAATGTCCCTACAGAGCATCAAGAGACAGAGAATGGACTCACTGAGGCCGGTGGAACCAACATTCAGCACACTCAGAACAGTAATAAATGTAATTCAAGGAGAAGAAGCAGGGTGATATCAGAACATTGGGAATAAAAGCAGTTTGCAACTGGAATTAAGATCGAGGTTCCTGGCTGACCAAAGTTAGAATTTCCATCACTGAAATTGTCCTTTCCCCTAACCCGCTGCCTTGATCCACCTGCTAATGGGCAAGAAATAACGTATTTAGCTCTGAAAGCAAACGAACTGCAATGACTGTCTTTATAGCACAAACAAGCTATTATGGTTAGCTTTTATTCGGAGCCTTCAGATTCAGAAAGAGAAAAGTGGTAAAGGAAAAAGAAAAACAATGGACAAGATGAAAAAGAAAAAAGCCTCCATCCATCATTGCCTTGCTTCCACTGTGATATGTTGCATTCATGTAATCACATGTAGACTTGAGTCCATAGTTTCCTCACTGTTCATTCACATGTTACTCGACCCTTTGAGGATGGTGATGGTGAGCCTCCCTTCCTAAAACAGGATGAGGCTTGTGCTCCATAATAAATGTCCTTGCTTTTACAATCATGTGTTCTTACAATACTCTGGGGCCAAGAAACATAAAATTCTTAAATGTTACCGTGCTTTTAAAAAGATGTTTCAATAATGGCTCATTGATCAATCCATTATCAATAACCATCTCCTAATCTAAAGTGTTGGCACAAACCATATTACACCATATTAGAACCAGTCTAGATATCAAGATATTTTTCCTTCTTGATATGTTGCATCCAAAGTCTCCTATTGGGGCTTGACATATAGATCAGTGGTGGAGTGCTTGCCTGGCAGGTGTGAGCCTTGGGTTCAGTCCCTAGCTTCACAACAAACAAAGTACCAGCATCCTTTATTGATTGATGCCAGTTTCCACGTCAAGCCCTCTTCCTTCACTTTGTCATTCCTTTCTATCCTTGGCAGTATCCCGTTTTCTTAACAAACAAAAGTCTTTTTTACTTATTAAATGAAAGACCGTGAGTATACTGTGTTTCATTTTTCCAGGGAAATGTTCAGGCTGTTCTCATTTATCACTAAATCTAACAAATTTCTAATTGGACAGAGCACACTAAATAACACTTGTTTTTCTCTTCCCCACATGAACTCCACCAATGGAAAGAACTTTAATATATGAAAGGTCTCAACATATTTTTGGAGCAGAGAAGGCAGAGGGGAGCTTCTTACTAATGAGAGCAAAGGTGTGACCCAAACTCATGGAAAAGGGGTGCCATGAACAGAGAGAAATGCACCCCACAGAGTGCAAGAAAGAGGCTCTGGACTTCATGGTGCTGAGTTCATAAGGTGGAAAGATATAAAGAAGCTAAGAGATATCACGTGTCATTAAGTAGAAAATGACTGATTCATTCTTTTGAAATTGACATAATTTCAATTTAGAATCCTCTTCCCAATTAAACTATCAGCCAGGACTACAAGAATGACAGCATTTTTATGCAAATAGGAACTCCAAGATGCACTCTCTTTGTAAAGCATCTACAATGGGTTGTGCTACAGTAAGAAAGGAGGGGCATGAAGAAAGAGAAAAGAGGCAGGCATGGTGGGGGTACCTGTGAACAAAGAGAGCTAATCAGGAGACTGATCAAGGAAAGCCTAAGATAACAAGACTGCACAAAAAGCCCAGAGAAAAATTACCTCAAGGAGGAAGAAGGTTCTGTAAGGAGAAATGAAACTTGTGCATTGTCTTACGGGTTGGAGTGTCTGAAGAACAATACTGACAGGTACATGACAGACCTACAAGACTCTTTGGAAAAATTTTGTGATACACAAAACTTTAAGCAATTTTTGTGTGTGTATATATGAACGTGTTATTTTGGTTTTTGTTTGTGTGTGTGTATACATGTGCAGACGCGTGCAGATGAAGGTTGATGTCAAATGTCTTCTTCAATTGCTCTCACTTTGTTTGAGACAGGGCTCCTTACTACACCCAGAGCTCACCTAGTCTAGTTTTATTAGAGTAGCTGGCCAGGAAGCCTGAGACAGCCTCTACCTCCCTAGTGTTGGAATTGCAGGCCCACCACTAGGCCTCTGTGTGTGTGTGAAGGGAAAAGGGGTTCTATGGATTAAACTCGGGTCATCATGCTTGCATGACAAGCATTTTACTGACTGAGCTATCTCCCTAGACTCAAGCCAAATTTTGGTAAGTTAATTATTTTATTACTCCTGGGAAAACAAAATGACACATAAGTTAATATTTACAGCTACAAATACTGACCAGGAAGTTAACCAAAACCTGTGACTTGGGGCTTCAAGAGATAACAGATACACACTTGCCTCACAAGCCTGTGTACCTGAGTTCAGATCCCCAGGCCCCAGAGAAAAGCCAGAAGCTGTGGCTGGCTTCTGCAATCACAGGGTACCTATGGTGAGAAGGGAGGCAGAGACAAGAGAATCTCCTGGAGGCTGGGGAACACAGAGGTGGGCAACAAATGACCCTGCCTCGAAACAAGATGCAAGGTGAGAACCACCCAAAAGTTGTCCTCCGACCGTCACATACTTGTCATGGCCTGCACACATGAACATTAAATAAATTAAATAAATAGAAAATAAAGCTGTTTGGGAAAGAGGTGGTCAAAGAATGTAAGAAGCAAAGGAAGGGGAGGAATGCTTATAATGCTGCCTTCGAGACACAAAGTGGCCTTGATACTCATAAACTCACAGTGGTTGATGCTTCCAACACAAGACCTGCATCATAGGAGGGGGGAAATGATGACATCAAAATAGAAGAGAAACTAGTTGAAAAGAAGGGATTCCGTGTGGAGGGGGAATTTGGAAGGGGGGAGGGAGGGTATGGGAGGGGATTAGGATCATGGCATGTTGTTTATATTTATGGAAGTTTTCAATAAACAGTTTTAAAAAATAAAAAATAAAGCTATGAATTGGGAAAATCAGAGGGACATGGTTGAAGGATATGGTTAAAATATCCAAACAAACTATCTGAAGTTGCCCAAGAAGTAGCAACACTAGTATATTATTTTTAAATGTATAATGCATGAGAAAACAACTGAAAATATCCAAAGTGATGGCCTCTAAAAAGCTGGCTTGGGAAATCGAACCCAGAAGATGACCTTTTTCCTTTAGGACACTTTGAGTTGCATTTTACTAGCACTGTTTTACTTCAATTAAAAAGTATTAATAAAAATAAAACTAAATTTTAAAACTTATAGCACGTTAATATATGATAGGAATTAACATTTTAGAAAACTTGTAATTATCTTGTGAGTAGCCTAAGTGTATTATATTACATTATTTTATTAAAAGCATTTTATTGAGTGTAAATGTTCAAAGTATCACCATTTTTAAGAAAACTAACAGAGGAGCTGGAGAGACCTAAAGAGCTGGGTTTGATTCCCTAGTACACACGTAAAGCCAGATGCACAAGGTGGCATCTGGAGTTTGTTTGCAGTGGCTCAAGACCCTGGTGCACCCATTCCCTCTGTTTCTCCTCTCTCTATCTCTCTATGCTTGCAAATATATAAATAAATATATACTTTTTTAAAAACTATCAGAATGAGTGCTTTCCAAATAGATTATATTTGTTCTTTTAATATTCACAACAATCTATTTGGTGGCATACTACCCTTCTCTTCCTACTTCATGTGAAGAAATGAAGCATTTGCCCGATGTCACATGCTATAGAAAAAAGAGACAAGTCTCAGCCCAGGCTTCAGACTCTGAGGCAGGCAAGTGTAGGGATAGTTTAACAACCTGGTGTTAAACATTCATTTCCTAACAAAGCACTCAGCAAACAGAGATTCAGCACCTGCATTGAAGAGCCCTCTCCAAACAAAGCAACCAATCACTCTGCCATAGTAAACCTACTGTTATGGTTAGAATCCACTCCGGCACATCCTAGAACATATCCTGAAACTAGAGGCAGAGGGCTGACCCTGCTCGGATTGGTTTTGGGTGCATGCACAGTAAGAAAAGCTGTGCCCTCTGAGTGAATGCTTAGGGAGAAATCCCCTGTTTACCATCCTATGCCCATGCATGATTGAGTATACATATGATTAAAATCAGCTGCCTCATGGGAAAGGATGTGTGGTGAACAAAGGCTGACACAACCCAAGCCTTTCGATCAGAACATAAGAACCACCCATACCCCAACCCTAGCAATCAACTCCTCCTGAACCCTGAAAAGAAGCCCGAGCAGTACCTCTGCTCCCTTGAAGCACATCCTCTACTGCTCTTGCCATTTTGCTCTCAATTCTTTGAACAAGACCCAAGAACCTGGAAACACCTGGTTCAGATGACTACTGAGGACTCCAGGTCCACCCAGGACACCAAAGAAGCCATGTCTCTACTCTAAGCCAGATTCCTATTGCTAAGCCTCCAGCTTTGCCCACAAATGCATAGAAAGCTAGTGTCCTTCCCAAAGCTTCGAGATCTGTCTCCACTGGCTTCCCCCTCACAGCCCTGTCTAAAGTCTGATGACTTTTCCATGATAACTAGAGGACCTAGTAAAAGTAGACTGTGCCCCCAATAATCCTCTTAGCTGTATGGTAATGGACCTCCCTAGTCCTCCTAATACCAGTAGGTAAGGAAAGTCCTCACCCATAGCTGCACCCAAATGAAGGCAATCTGACCTGACGCCTCTCTCATTCCAGCTGTCTCATCAGCCCCTTCCAGCAGGAGAAGAAGGCCCTGGACCCTCTCTCCAGCCCCTCTCCATCTGACCCTACCCCTCCCTGTTTGCAGGAAGATGGGGCTAGTCACAAAAGACATTTAGCAAATGTATTTTCAAAATGCATCAAAACAGGTTCATAAAAATGTTAAATGCCACCTTAAGGTTTGGATGATTTGACAGACTATGTCTGTACAGTTAGCAATCAACGTCAGAGTACACATGCTGTAAAATCACATTAGATTTTTCTAGTCTAGTACTCCACCTACCTCCCTGAGGCTACCCAGGCCCTGCATCCCATCATAAGCCTGCCACTTTCCAGTACCTGACAGCCTATGCCTGACAACTGCCTCTGGCCACCAAAGCCCACTGGAACCATGCAGGACAGACTGGAAGGGTCAGACAGTTACTGCCTCTACCCCCAGCATGCCTCAACAAATGACAGGGAAGAACCAGTAGACAGAAAGGCAAAGAGCCCAGCCCCCCTACCAGTCGCGTGGAATACCAGGATGAGCTATCTCCATCTTCCCCAGAGCACTCCAGGGGAATGAGCCCTCCATGCTCACAACAATTCTTTTCCACCAGCTTCCTTCCTTCCTTGTCAAGATCTTCTCTCAATACTTCTGGGGGAACTCAAACTACTGCAAGGCCTGTCTGACTCAGCAAAACATCTTGAGAAAACCAAGTGCGCCAAATAATGTCTATAGGGACCTGTTTTGATAAATAGACGGGGCGAGCACATAATATTAGCACCTCTGGCTTTTTTAATGCAAAATAAATGTCAGAAAGTAAAACTTTAAAGAACCTTAGACAAAATCCTCTTAATTTCATTTACACTGGTTTTTTTTTCCTTCACACTATTTCTTTTTGTCTTTCTTTACTCCCCTCACTCCCTTGGCTTCTTGAGATAAGCTTTCACTGTGTAGATCAGGCTACTCACAAGGATCCTTTTGCCTCTGCCTTCTAAGTGCTGGGATCACAGGTCATACCTGGCTTCTTCACATCATTTCTTCAGTACCTTCTCTTTTCTGAAAAGTTTTGCAAATTTCTGACCAGAAAGTCCAAAAGCAAATTGGTAAGTCTGAAATAATGAGGGTTCTCATATTTTATATCCTAGTGTTATCTCTTTAGTGGAGTCTTACAAATTGTTAGAAACTGTCCAGGACTCTAAGGAGCAGGCCCAGAGCATCCCTTAAATCACAATCACTTAGATTATATTGTCACCATCACCGTCATTCATTGGTAAATGGTACTTACAAAATGCTAGGTGTTCTAAATACTTGACATTGTAACACTTCTGCATATGTACGTATATAGTATGTATGTGTTTATGCATATTCATATGTGTGTGGGCATATGTATGTGTAGGTACACATGTGTGCATGTAGAGCAGAGGTCTATTTCAGGTGTCTTCATCAGTTGCTGTCTAAGCTATTTTTTGAAACAGGTTCTCACTAAACCCAGAGCTCAAAGATTCAGTCAGACTAGCTAGTCAGTGGGCCTGAAGAATCCCCCTGACTCTGCTTCCCCAGCGCTGTGATTCCAGGTGTACACTGCCAGGCCTGGCTTTGATATAGGTGTGAAGGATTCAAGTTCAGATCATTATTATCCCCAATGAACAACTGGAGACTGAAACTCGGGCTACCTAAGCCTACACTCTCACTTAGCGCTCAGCTCCACCCTGATTCAGAAAGCCAAGGCAAAGGTTAAACTTCTAAAGTCCTGTCTGTGTCAGAAGCCTTCTCAGGCCCTCAGTGGCTAAAGCCTAGGTGAGCGCCGGAACCAGCCATAGGTGGACGCATCAAGTGATGTCGTTTAACTTTGCAACTATGCTCCCTTCCCTTGGAATTTCCTACAATACAATAATTTCACAAACTGGAACTAGAGATAGTAAATAATGTATCTCCCCAATATTTCACTCCACTCCAAGAAGCCATTGGGGGCACCCCAATCCACAAAAAGATCTGAGTCCTCTTTTTTTTTTTTTTCGGTGTAGGGGGAGGGAGTTTCAAGATAGGGTTTCACTCTAGCCCAGGCTGATCTGGAATTCACTATGTAGTCTCAGGGTGGCCTTGAACTGGTGGCGATCCTCCTACCTCTGCCTCCCCAGTGCTGGGATCAAAGGTGTGTACCACCATGCCCAGCTTTCTGACTTTCGAAGTCCTCAGCTTATCAGAAGTGAATAGCCAAAGAATTTGGCTTCAACTTTCTAGTAGAAATAATTATTTGATTCCAGCATCCTGCTCTGCTTGGAAGACACCAGGAGTTCACTGGCTTCTTCCTTCCTGGAGCCTCCATCCCTGGTCTTCCTCTCAACACTTACTTCCTGCGCTGCCCAGCGCTGTCAGCATCTGCCTCTGCTCCTACCCATGGCTGGGTTGGTACAAGCGACAGCACTTTCATTGTCTTGGCTCAAGAGAACAGAACACAGCCTGCTTCAATAGGTAAACAATGCCTTCAATCCCACCCAGCTGTTCAGACAAAAGTTTTCTCAGTGGTTCAGAGAGGAAAATGGGCAGCAGAAGGGTGTCATCGCAGGGCACAGGACACCCTGAACTTGAGTAGAAACTTGAGCTGCCAGCATCACATTCGTTTGCCGACAGCACACAAACTCATTTGAGTAAAATTCATCATCCATCGCATTAAATTAATGTTGTTAATTTGAATTTTATTGGGTTTTGTCATTTTATTTGTTTTTAATGTGTAACTCCCTGTTGGTTTTGTGGATGTGTGAGAATTTTAAGTGTTAGCAGTTTATACCTAGCTTTATTTTATATATATTTAAATAACATAATAAAAACAATGTAAAACAACTCTGGGGTGTAGATGAGCCTCTTTCGCTTTAAGTACTACTCTCACTTTACAGAGGAGTCTTTTTGCTCAAACACGAATGCCCCTGGTTAAGGTGGCTCTCCTGTATATTACCCCCTGACGGTGTCACGGAACATGACTGTTCACTCACCAGACTCCTACTGTCATACCCCAGCAGTTTCCTACCTTTCCTTTTTCTTCCTTCTCACATTTTCAAATTTCATAAATGAGTTCTTCTTTTTCAACAAATTAGGGAAATGTCCTAAATTCTATATAGGCCTGGCATTCAACAATGTCACGCAATCTGATAATTCCAAATGTACCTAACACTCTTTCCCCACACCACCCCCCACGCCCCTCTCAGCTGCCCTGCTCCTTCTACACAGAAGAGTCTTCTGTCCACTCTCTGCCCACTCTAACCTGGTGAATTCCATGCATCCTTCTCCTGACTGGCCTAGTACATAAGCTGCCCTCACACTGACCTCTGCCTTTACCTGACAGCACTCACTCCAGTAATCAGCTGTCTGGACCTTAATCTATGTGTTGGTTTGAATGTAAAATGTCTCCCAGAGCTTCATGTGTGTGTGGTTTAGTCTCATACTCAATCCCCAGCTGGTGGAGCCTTTGGGAGGTGGTCTTGCTGAGGAAGGTGTGTCACTGGGGTGGACCTTGAGGTTTTCTAGTCCAACCCTACTTGGGGTTCCCTAGCTAGCTCACTCTTGCTGCTGCCTCCCAGCAGATGTGACAAGATATGATGCCAGCCTCTGCTCTGGCATGATGAAACCTCCCCTCCCTGTGCTGCTTCTGGTTGGGTATTTTGTCCCAGCAATGAGAAGGAACAGCTGCAATCTACACGACACATTTGAAAGTAACTCATATCCACAACAGCTCCCAGAGGAAGCTCTTGGGACACATGAAAAACATTTTACCACTTCCTTTATTCCCAACTTAACCCAAATTCCCTCCAAAGCAGAGTCTGGAAAACAGCTTACGTGCAACAGGCTGTATGGAAAAGAGCCCCCAAAGAGGCCCAAAGAGCTAGGGTAGAAGAAGCACAGGAGGAGAGAAGCCAATGCATGATACCTCAGATGAAGGGCTGAAGAGACAGTTCAGCGCCTTGCAAGCATGAAGACCTGAGTTCCATCCCCAGTGACCACATAAAAATAGCCAGGCATGGTGGCATGCATCCATGGGGAGGCAGAGATATGAGGTTCTATGGAGCTTGCTTGCCAGTCAATCTGGCCTAATTAGTGACCTTCAGTTCAATGAGTTACCCTATTCCTGAGGGTCTTGGCACGCCTGAGGATGACAACCAAGACTGTCCTCTGGTCTTCACATGCACATATCACACGCATTTTCAGGTGCTTATTTTTTAGATGAGCTGGTCACCAGAAGGCTCAGTGTGGCTCAGCACCACTAGGACTTTTGAAGGAGATGAACAAGCATGCTTCAGAATCAGCACCCAAGGACAGAAGAAGGGAACCTCTTGCCACTAGCTCCTGTCCCTCATAAGTCAAGGGTCAGTCTGTGGGCTGCTCATTTCTTTCCATCTCCAGGTGATTCGTTCATGAAATTCTACAGGTATCCACAGGATGGGTCCCACAAACCCTGGGACAGAAAAGGATATAGCGATGATACCAATGAAGGGAGATGCCCTTCAGCTACACCTGGCAAGTCTGGTTACCCAGCAATGGAAAGAAAGAATGCAAGGCAGGACTCACATCCTCAGTAACTAGTACACTATGCTTAGAGGAGAAATGCTGGACTTTCTAGTGGAATTCACACTACACTTCATCTGCAAGGCCAACACACAGTCATCAATGATCTACTGTGGTCACCTAGCTTCAGGCTGGAACATCCCAGGCTTCCTCTTTATACTAAACTACCTTCTCCCACACTGCCTGTGGGAAATTTTTACCTGTGAAAAATAGCAAAGCAGTATGAGCATAACTTTAGATTTTTGCATAGCATTTCCAAAAATTTATCATATTATCTAAATAATCGCTTCCCCATGCTTAAGGTATCACAATGGTCATACCCAGAACCCTGACACTGCACAGCTCAAATGGTGTCTAAATAAAATTGTCCCCTCAACTCAAGTCTACAAACATTGGCCAAGTCCCTGTGATAAGCCACGTATCATGGTAGGTACAGGAGGAAAGGTATTGGTGAGTGTGTCATGAGTGTCCATGGACTCAAGCTTTCCCTCAGCCTGGCAATGGCCCATCTCACCACCTGAGTGTGAATCAAGAGAATGCCCAGAAAAACAGACCCAGTGAGGATCAGAAAGGGATGTAGCCTCCTGAAGGAGTGAGGGCTATGATGAGCTGTGGCTATTTAAAAGGATCTTCCCAGAAAGAGGATGAAAACAGGAGAAAAGGGGTCCTAGAAATGGCATTTTCCTGAGCAGTGTCCAAGCTTGAGTTTTCCATGCCTGCCTTTCTCTTTCCTCTCCTTACTTTCTTTCTTGCTTGTTTCTTGCTTTTTGCACTTTCTCTTTTGAGTGTGTGTATGATGTGCACGGATACACGTTAATGTGTGTGTAGTTGCTCGGTGTGTACTGGTGTGTGCACAATGCATGGGGAGGCCAGAAGGTGATGTCAGGGATATACCTCAATCTTTCTCCACCTTATTCTTTGAGACATTGGTCTCTCATGGGCTATACCAGGTAGCCAATGAGCCCCAGAAGTTCTCATGCTTGCAAGGCAAGCACCCCTTTGCCCAGTGTACCATCTGCCCACCCCTCTATGCCTTTTCAAGAACGAGAGCTTCCAGCTGTGTTGGATGCAGTTCCGAATCTCAGGGCACAGAAGGGCAGTGAGGGGACAGAGCACAGGGCGCGAAAGTTCTCTCCCACTTCAACTCAAGCAGCTGAGTCAACAAGACGAAGACTGCTGAGCAAGCAAGCATTCAAGAAGTCAAAACTACTTTGAGGTTAAAAGTACCAGTCTGGAAGTGAGAGGGTGGCCCTGCTCTCAAGCAGCACCATGAACCAAGGCAGGGATGAGAAGCTTGCTCCCTCTCATCCTGCAGCCCCCCTCCAGATGTCTTCAAGTCTTCTTGCCATCTCTGAATTGCCCAGCAACTTAAGAGGGAACGGCCTAGTATTTGGACAACTGGTGGAGGATTTACTGACACCCCATGGACTTGCTCTGACTGGAAGTTCCAAGACACAATAGACTTTACCTCCTTTTATTCCTCTTCTCCATAGAGGAGCTTGAGCAGCAAGATAAATGAAATGTGCTTTTTGGCCACTCATCCAGCAAAAGTCATTTGTCACCCTGGCCAAGGGAGGTGAGAAGCTGTTTGAAGAAAGGGACACATGGTTCTGAGAATGTCTAGGTGAGTTCTCTCCTCAGATAAATGAGAGAAAGCTCTGCCTTGCACTATTCCTGGCCACACTGACCCCCTGGGTTCCTAGAGGTGCAGGTCTTGAGAGAGTGGAAAGATTCTAAAGGTTGGGGGTCGTGAAAGCAGAAAGGAATGATGACTGGTCCTTTGGCCTGTGACTATTCACAGGTGGTTAGATTCTTCGAAGTAAATAAATCTTCTCCATTAGAATTAGCCAAAAAAATAAAAGGTGAAAATACTCCCTTGTGGATTAATGCTTCCTATGTACATAAGCAAGAACTAAAGACGAAACATAAGCAAATAACAGGAAAAACAATTATTGACTTTGTAAAATGTGCATCCTTATTACTTCTAATCTAAGGAGAACTCAGATTCTGACCTTGTCATGGAAGGCCAAGATTATTAATTTCAACTGCTTCTATAAATTAGTGCACTTTAGTTTATTGAGAGGTATAATCAGAAGGAAAATATTGACATAAGCAAACACTAATTTCTGGCGAGAGAAAAGTAAATACAAACATAATTCCCGACAGCAATGAAGTACCCTACTCTTTCTCCTCCCAGGATTATTATAAAATGTTCTACACTATTATTTCCAAGGACACGATTAAAAAGTCTTTTTCAGTTATGACCCTTCTCCTGCTTGTTGTTTTTGTTGTTGTTCAACTAGAATTAACATCAGCAAGTCCCTGCAACCTTTTAACATTTGTCTTCTCTGACCTATGCCATCTGGGGTCTCCCCAGTTGAAGCAGGAAGCAAACCATATCTAGGGAACCAGGCTGATGGCCTAGACAAGGATGCCATTTTTGAAGCCATCTTGCAAAAAAACAAAAATGGAAATTAGCATATTTGGTAAGCAGAGGCTGACAGAGTCTATATCCATCAAGTTACAGACAATAGTCTCCCAGGGCTTGCTTTAGTCAGCCCTGCGTAGATTAAGCAATAGGCCTTTATTTGTCTCATAGTTCTGGAAGGTTCTGGCAGCATCCAGCTGATGACAAAGACTTTTCTCCTGGTGTGTAGAAGACCAAGTCCTCACCCAGCCTTTCCTTGGTGTGTTTGCTGAGTGAGAGAGCTCTCTGGTGTCCCTTTACATAAGGACACTCATTCTGTCAGATCAGAATGATCTCTCATGAACTCATCTAATTTTAATTACTTCCTTGATCCAAATAATTTACACTGGGGACTGGTGCTTCAACATATGAACTATAGAGAGAAGCATATGCTCAATCTATACCAGTGCCTATGGAGAAATTTGTTACTCTGAGAAATTCAGGTAGATAATTCAGTCAGTATTTCTTCATAAGCAACTACTGTGTACCAGGCACCTCCCTGATGGAGGAAGAAAAGGCAAATCGTATTCAGAGGATGAGAAGAGTGAGTGAACACTCATATTCTAACAACTGTCTCTTCATCCCTTTTGTACATTAACGTTGGAGGATGTATTTATGAACTCTCCAAATGCTGCCTGTTCACATTAAGTATGATGCCTCGGGCAGCACAGTATAATTCAAATCAGTATTTGTTTGTTCCTCCCATGTTTTGATGCATCTGCATATTCCATATAGTATTGCTGAATTTCCACCACTTATTTATCAAAAAAAAATCTTTTTCTTTAATCAATTGCTGTAACCTACAAGGCCCTGAGGGCAGGAGTTTTGCCTTACTCCGCTAAAAGAACTACACAGTGCTGGATACATAACTATTGAATGAATACAGGAACATCAATAAGCACGCACAAAATGAAAGATATTGTCTTAAACAAAATCATTAAAGAAACAAGCTCCTAAAATCCAAATATTATTTTTTCTAATATTGACCACCTTTTCAAATAAATCAACTTTAAAAAAAAAACAGCATAATACCCGATGTGGCAGTGCACACCTTGAATCCCAGCAATGGGGAGGTAGAGGTAGGAGTATCACAACAAGTTTGAGGCTACCCTGAGACTACTCAGTGAATTCCAGGTCAGCCTGGGCTAGAGTGAGACCCTACCTCAAAAAAAAAAATCAAGCATAGTGGGGTGGAGAGATAGCTCAGCAGTTAAAGATGTTTGCATGCAAAGCGTGATGGCCTGGGTGAATTTTCTAGATGCACAAAGTGGTACATGTGTCTGGAATTCATTTGCAGTGGCAGGAGGCCCTGGCATGTCCATATTTATCCTCTCTCTCTCTTTAATAAATATTTAAAAAGAGCCTAGTATTTTTGCCTTTTTGTCAGAAATTTTATAAATCTCCATTTGTTTTTTGCCTCAGAGTCAATGTTTTGTATGTGTAGTATGTGTAGTAGTGGCAATAGTTTATGTGGGTGATGGTGTATGTGTATGTATGTACATATGTGCACACCTGTGTGTGTGCATGCATGTGTACCAGAGGAGAGCATCAGGTGTCCTTCCTGTATCACTTACTGCTTGTTTCCTTGAGAAGGAGTCTCTCTCTGAATGCAGAGGTACTGTTTTTTGGGCCCCAATAATGCTGCAGTCTCTGTTCCCACTGGGACCGGGGTTACAGATGTGTGACCACAGCCGACTGTTTACATGGTTCCTGGGGAATTGAACTCAGGTTCCTGGGGAATCCACTTGGGCCCTCATGCTTGAGACAAGTGCTCTTGCTCACTGAGCCATCTCCCCAGGCCAAGTCTATTGTTGATACCTGTGTTGGTGTCTTTAAAAGCCATGGCACCAGGTGGACAGTACCCCATTTCCTATCATTAGGTCCTCTCAAATTAACCACCATGATCACAGGACTTACTCTGCATTCCGAGAGAGATTCCATTTCAAGGAAACAAAGAGTAAGTGATGCACATGCAACCAGCAATCCCTAACAAGAAGCACTTCTCCCTCACGGGAGAAACTCTTTACTCACTGGCTCCTAGAACATCATATGCTCTAGTTAGCTCATTACCAACTCCTCCTTCTCGGTCTTTTTTCTTACTCCCTTTCCCCCTGCCAAAGACCTCTTCTTGTTGTAGTGCCCCGAATCTCAGTCTTTGGACCTTAACCATCTCTCATTCACTCTCTTGATGATCTTCTGTAGTCATAACTTGGAATGTCATCTGTGCTGACAGCTCTCTAGTTCATGTCTCCATTCTGTCTCACTCCAAACACACATATCCAAGTGCCTACACTCCAATGGATCATGTCATCCCCAACTTACCACCACATAAACCAAAGCCAACTTTAACCATCATGGTCCCCATCTTGGTTCATGGTGACTCCAAACTTGGTCAAGCCAAACTGTTCTTTCTGAGTTCTTGCTTTCTCTCACATCTTTTGCACTCAATCCATCAGTAAATAATAGTCATTCTGCTTTTAAAATATCTCTAAAGCTGAGGCTATAGCTCAGAGTTAGAGTGCTTGCCTACCATGCAGGAGGAGTACATGAGTTCAATCCCCAGCGAGACAATTCAATCACTTCTTGTCACGTCCACTGCCACCACTCTGCCCAAGCCATCAACTTGATGGAGACAGAGGGATAGTGGGTTATGCCTCCACTGTAAGAGTAGCCTTCTAGCTGTTCTCACTGAGCTGTCCTTTCCCCAAATGTCTGCTGTCAACACAGCAACCAGAATGGGCCTTTAAAAACATAAAAAGGAAGGGGAGAGTGAGGGGACTTATACAATGATCTAAACCAATAATGAATCAAAATCATAAAATCCTTACATCCATTCAGTAAGCTCTCCAGGAAAAAGTGAGCATCGTCTGGTAAGAGGGGCTGTGAATAGGAGGGGAGGAAGCCTAACCCCATGAAAAACTGATCAGACCTGCAACTCCCTGTCCCAGTCATTGGTTCCTTCCCACGCTGAGCTGTTGATCAAAGTGACCCACAAGGTCCCCAAAACAAGACAGGATTCTATCAAAGCTCTTGAATACCCACCCCAGGTCAAAGTTAAGATCCTATTGCTGAAAAACCATGGAAAGACACTGAACAACACTGAGAGATCCTGAGAGATCCAGAATTGTAACCAGCCCCCAGATGGTAACAAGTACAGTGATGGAAGGTGCTACATAAACTTCCAGGGGAAATTGGTCAATGATATTTGGAGAAAGCAGAGACCATTGATATGAAATGCAGACTGGTTCCATGAGAAGACTGAACACACTGCCTTCTGGGAAAGATCAGCGAGCCAAGAAGTGATCACTTGGGCAATAGAGGCACCAAAACCCGGGGGGGGGGGTAATCAACAGCTTTCTAATTGGCCACAAAATCAGTGACAAGGAACCCTTAACTGGAATTGGGACTCAGGGCAAAATCCTATGGGAACCAAAAACTTAGGCTCCTAGAGAAATTCCCATTACCAGAGACCTACAGAGAGGCTACCCCCATTAGAATCTTGCCAAATTAGAAATGTGTATCTCATTTAACCTATACTGATCTCACTCTCTGATGGAGATTCTGTTTGTATTTTTCAGAACACCACCTACTTCTCTGGCCCCCACTCTCTCCTCTCCACACTAGACAACTTCCCACTCTTCCTTTTCTTTCCCCACAAATCTCTATTTCCTTGGTCTTTAATCTCCTTCGGTGTCATCTTTTTCACAAGGACTTCTTCTCTGTCCAGTATATTTGAAATGGCAAGCTAGTTCTCTAACTCATTCATAGGCTCCTTACTTTGTTCCATGCTGTGAAGTACTCGTCAGCTTCCAACACATATTATTTATGCATTATTGTCTGCCTGATACAATGGAGTAGACTTGGGCAGGAATGAATTGTGTTTGCTTCTCAGATGCCTGAAATAGTCCCTGTTACACTGGAAGTGTCTAATGAATACATTAGATAAGGGGCAATGAAGTCACAATTAAAATATGTATATTGTATCCAAGAGTGAAAATGGTGATGAAGGGAAAGAGCTACTGTGTTCTTATTAACAAGTTAGCATGCATTAGCACATTACACACATGTGTTCATCAAATTACTTGGTTGTTACTTTGGAAAGTGGCCTGAAGCAGAAAGAAAGCTCCAAATACCTGGTATTTCTGGAAGAGCTTAAGTACTTCTAAAATTTTCCTACAATCCATCAAGCTCTAAAGAGTAAATGACTGTGAACTTGTATTCCACAGGTAAATTATTTTTAGACTAGCAAACCATAAATTTCTTTAAAGAATCAGACTTCAGCTTTAAAAGTCATATACATTCCATATCCCCTCCATGATATACATATATATCTTAATAGAAAAATAACATTAAACTCCTTAGCAGTTTAGCTCTCTGACTTCTCAGTAAATTATATAAGTAAATTATTCAAGTCAGAAAGGGGTGTCATGCTTGCCCTGTGCATCACATACTCCCTCAGAAAGCCTGAGAACCCCAGTGTGAGACTTGCTAAATACCTAGGAAGTAGCCAACGGAAACTACACAGAATGCAAAGACAGGGTGAAGCTTAAATACAAACTTGCTTCTTGCCTTAGCTGGCTGTGGTGACCTCTTTTAAAGATTTTATTAAAATGTTCTCTAAAATTAAATGAATCCTGTGTAAATTTCTGGCTTTGTTTCCAAAGGCTCCTCGTGACCAAGCACTGGTTTAGAGCGGCTGTGAATACAGTTTATGTTCTCCCTTTAGTATCTTTACCAGCTCAAACTTGAAAGAAGTCATTACCACTGATGAGAGAAATTAGGGAGAAGAGGATTTTTAAAGAAAATTATATTAATGTACATTTGCATTTGGTAACTAAGTTAAATAAAAGAACTAAAATGTTCTATCTTTTAGATACAAGTTTGGAGTGGGGCTTTGGAGATGGCTCAACGGCTAAAGACACTTGCTTACAAAGTCTACTGGCCCAGGTTCGATTCCCCAGTACCCACATAAAGACAGATGCACAAAGTGGTGCATGCATCTGGAGCTCATTTGCAGTGGCAAGAGGCCCTGGGGCATCCATATTCTAACTCTATCCACCCATCATAAATAAATAAATAATTAATTAATTAATTAATATATCTTAAAGTTTCAAGCAAAAGGAGATTAAGCTCAGACAATGATAGTTTAACCAGCTAGCACACCCCTCCTTTTTCCCCCCCCTCCTCCATAAAGCCTGAACTTCTAGACATCAAGCCATATTGCCATTAAGGGTAATTCTTTGCTGTGGAGAGTTTAAATCAGACCTCTGATTCTTTCAATGTCATTGTCTTAAAAGTCCATAGATTCCAGAATTTCCACCTATGCTACAGACTGGACTTGTCTGCAGATGTCCTGACCCCTGGTGCCTCAGAATGCAAGGGTACTTGGAAACAGAATGCAAGGTCATTAAGTTAAAATGAGTCATTAGAGGGAACCCTAATCCCGAAGAACTGCTGTCCTTCTAAGAAGAGATCAGAACACAAACAGGTCAGAAGAAAGGCATTCGAAGACACTGGGAGAAGATGGCCATCCATATGCCAAGGAGACAGACATGAGGAGAAACCAGCCCCATGGTCTTGAACTTCCACCCCTAAATAATTAGGGAATTGAAAGGAGTGAAGGAGGGTGAAGACAATGCTTATGTGAAGAAACAAAACAGGAGATAGAGGGAGAATAAAATCCTGAAAAAGCAAATGACCTACAAAGGACCTTGGCGTTGTCATTCAGGGGTCCCCTTGCTAACGTGGAAAGACTCTCACATCTCTTGGGGCAGTAGAAGCCCTTCCAGTATCAGTCACTGGGCATAATCCACATAGCTGAAAGGAAGACCCTTTATCTCTACAGTAGGAGACAGCTCAGCCCAGATCCCATGAGCCTCCAGGTGAGGCAGAGGCTTAGCCAACTGCCCTCGGATGAAGTTTCCTGAATCTCAGCTGGCCCAGGAAATGCAAATCCTGTTCACTTCATATTCAAAACTGATAAAAGTTCCACTTGGGCTCAATTCAACTAAAGAACTGGTAGCAAAAGCTTGATAAATGCATGAATGTGCTCGTGGCTACACATGGTTGAGTATGTGGGGAAGAAAGAAAGAACACAGCCTCCCTTTTACTAAGCCATACCCAGTTGCCCCAAGTGAGGAGATACTTCTCTCAGCAGTGATTATGCAAAGGAATTGGTTTCTGAAAGGATCCTGAATCCAATCAACTCTGTTTTCTTTGCACTGATAAGGGCTTACCAGGGAAAATCCATAATCCCAGCACTAATACAGTCTTAATACAATCTGCCAATAAATCTTCAAAGAAAATGTGTCAGCAATGCTGTTATTAAATAGGTAGAAAACCATTGTGAGGTACAAATTCAAACAACGCACCTCATTATTGCACAAATTCATGTTTCTTCCAGGTCAAATTTTGTTCCCTAAAGTTACATGGAAGCTAAACAATATAGCCCTAGTCCTCCTTCCAAGGCTAGTGTGAAAAAGTCACTTAGTTGGGGAGTAATGGTGCATACTTATAATTCCTGCACTCAGAAGGCTGAGGCAGGAGTACTACCATGAGTCTAAGGCCAGCCCAGGCTACACAGATAGTTCAAGGCTGGCCTAAGATACATAGCAAAACCCTGCCTTAAAAAAATAGGGCTGCAGGACAATGAATGATGAACAAGGGACCTATAACCACAGTCATTCAATCAACACAGGATAGGCCATTGAGACAGGAACCAAGGATTTTCGACACAAGGACCTCTAAGCTCGCAACATTAAAGCAGCCTTTTTACTCACCACGACTCAGGGAACTGAGCGGAAGAGGGGGCGGAAAGATTGTGAGAGCCGTGGTGGGGGAGACGGTCCAGAGGCATAGCACCCATCAGTAACAACTCACTTGGGTAAGGAAGACCGAGATGAGTACTAAGATATACAGGATCCCTTGCCACAAGGACTAATACAGACAGCCCACGAAGGAGGATATACAACTGATCAGGGATGGGGAGGGCGGGAATTGGGGAATTTGGGATAACAACGCATGGTTTGCCCACTAAATAATGTAACTCATTATGGACAATAAATATTTTTTAAAAAAAAGAGTTACTGTGGTAAGGACCAGATTAATCAGCATGAACTTGATAATAAAAATAATGCAAAAAAGAAATAGTGCATAATGGAAAAAAAAATAGGGCTGCAGGAAGGACTTAGCACTTAAAGGCCCTTGCTTACCAAGCCTGGTAGCCTCAGTTCAATTCCCCAGCATTCAAATAAAGCCAGAAGTACAAAGTGGCACATGTGTCTAGCATTCATTTGCAGCAGCCTGGTGTGCCCATCCCATCCCTTAAATAAAAACAAATAAATAAAAATATTTTAAGAACAAATGAAAATAAAAAAGAAAATCACTCAGCCAACCAGCAATAGCTGAGCACCTCCAATGTGCCAAGCAGGACAGTGGAGTGGAATACACAGAGAAAAGAGACAAGGTCCTTCCCTCAAAGAACTTATTACCAAGTAAGGCAGAAGGTCACAGAGATGAGTAGGTCCTATCACAGTATACATGTGCTCCAACAGGCAATGTGAAAGAAGAGATGGAACCTGAAGACGGTGAACTCGTACCTGGGAGTCTGGAAGCACCTGGATGTTAACTTTGGATCTAAGAAGACGCAGGCCATCCGGCATGCTGTTTCTGGTGCTTTGGATCTGCTGATAGTTACTGCCCATCACCAACAGCTCTCCTTTTTCCTGCCTGACAGTCTACACCACAAGTGTAAGTCAGCAGGTCTACACTGGCCTCTGAAACTGGATGATGGGGAAATGATAGATGTGGCAGAGGAGAAAACCCCCGAATGGCATAAAGCCCAGTCCTGGAGCTACTGAAGCATGGGCCTTGGAGTGACAGAGAGGGTAGAGGCTTGTGATGGAGAGATATCCAAATAAAGACTCCTCAGACCTTGCCACACTTTTCTTAACCACTTACCTGGACAAATATATTTATCCCTATCAGCTTCAACCATCTCCCCTGTAAAACAGAGGTACGCTGCCTACCTCAAGGAAGCTTCGGAAATCAAAGGCTCTGCGAGAAGTGGAAATAATGTTAAGCTTGAAAAACACTGTGCAAATGTAAGAGAGGGTTATAATTAACCTAGCCATGAAGCTGCCTTAGGGTTTGATTAAAATACACTGTACCCCTCTGGATCGACAAAGTGTGAATATAGTTTTAAAAAATAGGGACAGCTACTCCTAAACAGAGACAGTTGGTGTGTGGGCAAAGCCCCATAAGCATTTTCTATGCCAGGAAACTTGCATATGCTTAGAAGCTCGCACATTTCAGTTGGCCTTATATCAGCAGTGTAGGAGAGCTCACAAAATGAAATCTGTAGAGGCAGGCCACTGCCAAGCACAACTGTCCCAACGCCTAAAAAAATGTGTGTGGAACACCAATCGCTATCAATGAAATGAAATATGCCTTGTACTACTACACAAGGGAAGCCATGCAGCAAACACATGCATGGGAGAGGCTGACAGAGCCTCCAGCAAATGACCTTGACCAACCCATTTAAAGACTGAACAAAAACCCCTTTTAATAAGAGGAAAAGTTCCAGATAGGAAAGCTCTCCTGTCCTGACAAATGATTTACAAAAACAGTACTTTTTCTATCTGATTACAGTAAATTTTCAAATACAATGAATGCTTTATTTGGCTGAACTATTTAATAGTCATTCACACTTCCTAATGAAACTACTAATTACAAAATCTCTACATTGCAGGCAATGAAAAAAGGGTTGCTAACCTCTTTACAGTGTGTTAGTTCTGCCATCAAGTAGCAATTAGTCTTTCAGGGCCCTCCCTCTCTTCCACGGATTCTCACCTCAAACACCCTGATCAAACCTCTGAAAAAGAATTTAAATCCTCTCCAACACATATATGAGCATAGCAGAGCATGCACACAAACACACACCTGTGGAAACAGACTCTAGCCCAGAATTTAAGAACTGACAAATCTCCTAGAGGGCTCCTGACTGGACTGTTCCTTTGTCCTGGTGAATTTGGTGAAAAGAGCAGGGTTTCAGCTCACCACACCTTCACTCGCTATGTGATTTTTTTAATAATATGGTCATTAAAACTAAATTCCAGCACAACAAAAATATTTGATATCTTAAAATGTAGTTGACTGTAAAGAATATGCTACATATATTATTATTGATGGAGAGTTAACTATGATCCATTGGTCTTTCTAGTTTTATTTGTTTTCACCAAATCTTTAGAGAGGAGCACTAAGGCAATCTAAGATGTGTTTCTGGGCCATTACCATTGCAGCAGCTTTGAAGCTAACTAAACCATCACAGAGCAGTTGGTACAAACTAGGCCCAGAGCTCCAAGGGCATCTTGGCCTAGACCAGGGGGAAAAAAAAACAGGAATTAATCCCTTCAGCTACTCTGCTTAAGGCTCTTTAATCTACGGGGAAGTCTGTAGCTAAAGAAATTAACATTTATCATCAAATTCGGGTCAAGAAAATGAAAGAAAAACAGAGGTAAAAATCTATTAGTCTAGTTTCTAAAGGGGAAAGGGGAAAATAGAAAGACTGCATGAAACATTTTATTGTCATTCATTAATTAATCATTTAAGAGTTAGACAACAGGCAACAGATTTAGAGTAATTTTGCCAAATCCAAATTGGTTTCAAAAGAGCCAAATAAATTTTGGCCAAAATTGATAGACAAGTGATAGACTTGGAATTTGGTGAGTTACCTAATGTTGCAGCGGCTCTACCTCAAGGGTTATTTGAATAATGCAGCACTCAAATCAAGGGTTTTTAAAATATGTTTCTTTCTCCTAGTCAACTATCTTTAGGACTCTTAAATAAAAATGATTTCTGGGAGAGCAGGAGACATTTTCTGTAGTGGTGTAGTCATGGGTAATTTGTACGTGCAGTGAGAAATAATGCCAACCCATGCTCATCCAGGCAACCCTAATGGCACTCAATAGGTCAGACATGCACCCACATAAGGAAAAAAAAGACATCTAGTTGAGAAGAGAAAGGGGTTCAGCAAAGGGGACAGGAAGGAGGAACAAGAGAAGGTAGTAGATGCTTATGAGCTCAAAATATATTATAAACATAAAATAAAATGTGTCTACTTATCAAGTAGACTATGTGCAGGCATCTCTTTAAACAAACAGCATAATGAAGACATTCAGTTGAGTGTTCCTCACAGACATTTATTGCTTTACAGTCAAGGTCTATATAATCATTTCATTGCCCAAAGCACATTTGGAATTCTTGTTTGGGGACACTTTTTAAGAATAGGGTTATGAGGGGCTGAGGAGATGGCTCAGCAGTTAAAGGTGCTTTCTTGCAAAGCCTGCTGGTCCAGGTTCAATTCCCCAGTAGCCACATA
Organism: Zapus hudsonius; assembly: GCA_004024765.1. Lineage (NCBI taxonomy): Eukaryota > Metazoa > Chordata > Mammalia > Rodentia > Dipodidae > Zapus > Zapus hudsonius. The sequence continues at coordinate 28,248 of PVHP010006129.1, forward strand.
AATCCATTCATGGGCCAGATTCATTTGCAGTGTCAAGAGACCCTATCTCTAAAAGAAGCTGCAACAGAGACATCTGTGACCTCCATGTGTCATGGCACACACACCCATACACATAAACAAACATATAAATAAATAATTTTTTAAAAATTAAAAAGAATGGGTTTATCAACTACACAAAACCTGTTGTTACACACGTTACACATGCATGCAATCTAGTCAAACCCCAAATACGCAGAAGCACTTCAGAGTGAGCAGGCTAAAAGTAACTTTTATGTGGTTGGGCATGCTTTATGTTTATGTAAGAATATAAGTATTTTGAGACTTTTATGTAAATTTATGTAAATTAAAATAACACAATCACATGATGAGAGAGCCACATGGAATCAGGAACATCTCAGACCAGTTGTCCCGTCTCTCGCCACAAAATCCAGCCTGCTATCAAATCCAAGCTGGTTATAGAAAATGCTAGAATTAATTTCTCATGCTTCCCAAGAAGGGATATATATATATATATATATATATATATATATATATATATATATATATATATATATATATAATCAGTGTCTGCCCTTAGAAGGAGAGCAAAGTGATAGCTTTTAAGGAGAAAATGATAATTCAATCAAAAGTTCCAAGGGAACATGAACATGGATCTATCCAGAAATTCTCAATTCAGCATTTTTATAGAGAATCTGGCCCAACTAAACACACTCACTCAAGACTATAGTTTGGTGTTTTAATATCCCCAAAGACCCAACTATATAGGACTTGATCCTCAGTCTGTGGCACTACTAAAAGGTGGTTAAACCTTTAAAGAGGCAGGTCCCAGTGGAAGAAAGATAGGTCATTAAAGAGGATATTAGGACTATGTTCCCTTCCTGTGTCTCTCTTTGCCTCCTAGCCCCCATGAGAAGAGCAGCTTTCTTTACCACACACTTCCACCATGATGTACTTACTGCTTCACCACAGGCCCAAGGGAAACAGTGCCAGTCATTCCTGGGTTGAAACCTCTGAGATCATGAACCAAAATAAATCATTCCTTCTTATAAGTTATTTCTTTCGGGTAGTTTATAACAACAACAAAAAGATGATCGCACAGTGAATTAGAAACTACTTTTTAAAAGATATCAAGTCAATGACTACCCACCTGAGGTAAAAGATAAGACTATTTCTGAAGACATCACATGCTGCTGACATAGAACATCAAGAGATTTGACTGGACGCTGGAAGGAAACCAGTTCCCAGGCAGCCTGTATAATGCTGGAAAGCACTACATGAGCTGGGGGGGAATGACCAACAACATTGTGAGCAAGCAGGGGACACTGCTACATGAATGTAACCAGCCTGACAAGATGTACACACCTGCGCAATAATGGCACCTGGCCTAGATGGGTAACCAATAGCTCTCTGATTGGCTAAGAAACCTGCTCAGTGGAAAGAAACCCATTGCTGGTACTGGGAACCAAGTCAGAATCCTAGGGAGACAGGGATCATGGACTCCAAGCTCCCACTAGTCTTTCACCAAAAGAAAGGCTACACCCACCAAAATCTTGTAACGAATAATGCTTATCCTTTGTAACCTGGATATGTTGATCTCACTCCCCATTGGAGAATTTTTTTTCCTTTATAGAAGGCTGCAAAAACTGAGGACAACCAAAATCTACCACCAAGACAAGAAAAGTTAGCATCAGATGACCCACCCCTCACACAGCAGCTAGGGCCCAGGTGAAACCACAGAGGAATTGGTAAGATGAGCAAGAGTGCTGCTTCCATGGTGAGCCTGACAACCTGCGCCAGGGTGATGGTGATAGACACTGAGGACACTCAGAACATACCAAAGCAGAATCCAGAATTTTCTGAGAGCTCAACACTTACGTAGGGTTAAAACACACCCACCAAGGCTCAGGGACCTTTGCACAAGAGGGGACAGAAGGACTGTAAGAGGCAGAGGGTGGGAGGAAGTATCCAGAGGCATTGCCCCCCACTCACACAATGACCGACTGCTGCTCTCATAACTCATAACTCACAGCCCCATGGTGAATGCACCCATACCACAGAGGAGGGCCCTCAGTGGAGTGGGGGCGAAGAGGGAAATGGTACCAATACATAATGTCTCCATACAAAATCTCTACTTAATAAAAAAGAAAAGATATCAAGTTAAGGTCTTAAAATCTGCATATGCTTATGGTTGTAGTCTAAATTAAGAGACACCATGTTCATTTCACAGATTAAAGCTCCAAGGGGAACAGATATGAAAGTAACAGTCCAGGATTTGACTCAAATGAGCACAATAATTTCTCAATTAAATGGCAACAAACCTGTGATTAAAGACAAAAACACATTAATTCAGTTGGTGCTTATGATCTATAGATTTAAAAATATTGAAAATCAAATTTCTGTTTCTAATCAAGACATTATAATATTCCGTAGTACGGAGCTTTTGTCTAACCTGCATATCCCTCTTTGAAAGGCCTCAACTATGGGTCTTTGACAATAAATTGCTAATTACTTTTAGTCCATTTAACAAGCTGACAATTCAATTCAGAATCAATTAACATAAACCCTTAAACATAGCCAGACATATAAGAAAGTAAAAATAGTAGATATTTTAATAGTAAAAGATAGATGTGTGTAGCCACAAAATATGTATCTTACCTGATAGCCTAAATTTCACATTGGAAATATATTTCATCACTGTAAATCTTAGTTTCTGGATCTATAGCAAGTGCTCCTGGGGAGGAACATGCATTGCGCCTTGTTGGCCATTTACAACTAAAAATAAAGGCTCTGCTCAGATTCCTTCTGGGGATGAAGGGCTATAAACGGGAAGGAAAGTATAGAAGTGCTATAATTCAGAGAAGGGATGATATCAACAGAAGAAAAGATTGTGAGAGAGGAAGCTGAATCTCCAAAAACAAACTTCCCATCTGCCCCTCAGTCCAGATCTGCCTAAGCTGATGGTAGAGATGCTCAGAATGGCTTCAGCAAAGTAACAAAAGTTTACTTTTAATATTTTTGTTTATTCATTTGAGAGAAAGATGAGGGGGATAGTATGTGCATGTCAGGACCTCTTGCCACTGCAAATGAACTCCAGATGCATGTGCCACTTTGTGCATTGGCTAGACGTGGGTGCTAGGGAATCGAACCTGGGCTATCAGTCTTTGCAAGCAAGAGCTTTTAACTACTGAGCCATCTCTCCAACCGAATTACAGGAGTTTTTATTGGAATAAAATTATATATATTAACAAAACAATATGCTCAGTATTGTAAGTTAGTAGACAAAACCCCTTCAGATCAGGATGTTGCACCCCTTTATGCATTAGATATCCCCCCTTGGCTCTTACGATCTTTCTGCCACCTCTTCCACAAATTTCTGAGTCACGGTGGGTGAGTTTAAAGTTTACATAATTATTAGGTTCTTAAGAGTCTCTGAAATTGTGTTTTGGACTATTTGCTTGGTGTCTGTCTCCATTATCCTTCCCTCGGATATCTGCCTTGCTGTGGGAATAGCTCTTTTGCTCACACACCACTTCCTTAGAGGTTGTGTTAGGGCTCTAAATGGTGAGTTTTAGGTTCATTTCCTGCTTGGGTGTCCCCAACAACTCAGGTCCATTTGATGAAGTTCGGTTGTCCACAGTTTTCTTTGATTTCTGAAAAATACAAACTGAATCTCCAGCAGACAATGAGATCATTATTGGTTAATTGAGACAAATATTGCTAGTTTGGTGAGCATTTGGAGGGTGTATCCTTTCTGAAGACCTATGGTTAGTGAGGACTTCCCCTTGGAGATTGGTTTCTTGGTCCCTATTCAAGGTTGCCTTGGGTCCCCGTACCAGTCAGGGGTTCCCTGCCAATGAGAGGCTCTCATAGTCAATTAGCCAGCTGTTGATTTTTTTATTTGATTTTTGCGAGTAAAGTTGGCCAAGATGGAGCCAACGTCAGAGGATTCAAAACAAACTCCATGTAAAACACAAAGGCAAAGAGGAAATAGTATGACTGGAAGTGTTCAGACACATTCCTGCCACGAAGGCCGCTCTGGGAACAAGTCACTTTGGCAATTAACTAACATAGCAGTTATGTAAATTTTCCTGAGCTGTGAAAATTATCCTTCTCAATCTAAAATATTTTCTTGGAAATCTTAAAGATATTTTCCATGTGTCATTTACTATGTGTCAGGGACAATTCTGAGACCTATATTCATATTAATCCACTTGGGTTGGGGAGATTGCTTAGTGGATAAAGGCTCTTGCTTGCAAAGCCTGCTGGCCTGGGTTCAATTCCCTAGTACCAATACAAAGCCAGATGCACAAAGTGGTCCATGCATCTGGAGTTCATTTTTAATTTGCAGTAGCAGGAGGCCCTGACATCTCTCTCTCTCTCTCTCTCTCTCTCTCTCTCTCTCTCTCTCTCTCTCTCTCTCTCTCTCTCTCTCTCTGTCACACTCATCAAATAAGATATTCTTAAAACATTTTGTTTATTTATTTGCAAGCACAGAGAGATAGAAGAGATAGACAGAATGGATGTGCCAGGGCCTCCAGCAGCTGCAAATAACTTTAGAGCACCACTTTGTGTATCTGGGGAATCAAACCCAGGTTATTAGGCTTTGCAGGCAAGCACCTTAACATCTGAGCCATCTCTCCAGCCCAAAATAAAATATTGTTAAATTAAAATAAATAAATAAAACAGCAGCCTAGACCCACCATCTTACACAAAAAGTTTTAAAATCCAGGTGCTTGTGTAAATAATATTTAATATTCAATTCTATGGCATTAACTGTACATGGTAATGGCATGCAGTGTTATATTTCAATGTGTGCATATCCCATGTATTGATTAAATTCTTTATCCATTGCCCTCTACCTTTCCCAATCTCCCATAATCATTATTCTAAATTCATTTCTTCAGTTTCTACATATGAGAGGGAATACCTGGTACTTGTCTTTCTATGTCTGGCTTATTTAACATAATATCTTCCAATTTCAAACGTTTTGCAACAAATGACATGATTCCATCCTTATTTATGATATTATATTCCATTATGCATATAAACATTTTCTTTATTCTAGATTGATCCCATATAACATGAACCTGCAGACACCTTTTGGTATGTTGATTTCATTTCTTTGAAAATATACCCAAGAGTGGGATGGCTAGGTGGTAGATCTATAATGGTTGTGATAATTTTTATTGCCAGCAACAATGAATGTGATCTTTTTTTCTTCATATTGTTGCCAACATTAATTTTGGTGGCTTTTGGGGGAGGGGTTACAATAGCCATTCTATTTGGGATAATACCTTGTTAATTTTGACTTCCATTTCTCTGATGACTAATAATATTAAGCCTTTTTTCATATATTTTCTGGCCATTTGAATTTCTTCTTGTGTGAAGTATTATCCACAAAAGATCATCTCCATTTCTTAATTGGATTACTTATGCTTTGTTCAGTTATTTTTTAGTTTCTATTACATCCTGGATATTGATCCTTTGTCAGATAAATACTTGGCATATATTTTCTCCTGTGTGGTAGGTAGAGTGTATTCTCTCTGCTGATTCTTTCCCTTTGCCGTGTTTCTAAGTTCAGGGTGATCCCGTTTTTGTGGGATCTAACCAAAATAACTGTCAATGCTAGTGTCTTGAAGTGTTCTCCTAGGTTTTTTTAAAAAAAATAGTTTCATATCTTCAGGTTTTATATATAAATCCTTGATCTAGTTTGACTTGGTTTCTGTACAGGATAAGAGACATGAATTGTTTGTTTAAACATGGATATCCAGTTTCTAACAACATTTATTGAAGGTGCTTCTTTCTCCAATGCACATTTTTTATGCCTTTGTCAAGATTCTGTTATCTGTGTGGGTTTATTGCTGGAATGTTTGTATTGTTCCACCAATTAATTAATTATTAGTTATTATGACTAGAGTATGTCTTTTTATTTTTCTATTGTTATTTATTTTTTGCAGAGAGAGAGCGTATGGGTGCACCAGGGCATATGAATTCCAGGTGCATGCACAACTTTGGGTACTGGGGAATTGAACCCAGGCTGTCAGGTTGCAAACAAGCACTTTAACCCATGAGCCATCTCTCCGGTCCTAGAATATGTCTTAAAACCAAGTATTTTAAGGTTTTCTTCTAGATTGCTTTGGCTATGCAAGGTTTTTGTGTTTCCACATGAATTTTAAAAAAAACATATTTGAGGGCTGGAGAGATGACTCAGTGTTGGGGACCTTGCCTGCAAGGCCTAATGACCCAGTGCCCACGTGGAGCCAGATGCACAGAGTGGTGCATGCATCTGAAGTTTGCTTGCAGTGGCTGGAAGTCTGGTGTACCTATTCTCTCCTCTTTCTCTCTCTCTCTCTCTCTCTCTCTCTCTCTCTCTCTCTCCTTGCAAAAAATTAAATTAAAAATATTTTTATAAAAACATATTTGAGCCAGGCATAGTGGTGCATGCCTTTAATTCCAGAACTCAGGAGGCAGAAGTAGGAGGAAGGCCATGAGTTCAAGGCCACCCTGAGACTTCATAGTGAACTCTAGGTCAGCCTGGGCTAAAGTGAGACCCTATCTGGAAAAAAACATACTTCAATAAATTTAATCAAGAAATTGACAGAATTCCACACAGAAAATTATGAAACACTGATGAAAGAAACTGAAGTAGACACAACTAATGAAAAGCTCCCTCTCCTGTGTTAATGAATTAGACAAATTGATATTGTTTAACTATCCATGCAACCCAAAGCAAATTAATGCAATCCTCATGAAAATAACAACATCCTTTAAAGAACTAAAAAAGCTTAAATTGTGTTCCTAAAACCTGATGGATCCTGAAAGAAAATTTGTATTTAGTCTAATCTTAGCTATCAGGGTTAGAATAACATGCCTTTGTTGATACTGAGAAATTTTTCAATGCCAAAGTTGCATTGATACACTGTCTTCAAGTGAGTGAGCAAAGAAAAGTAAACTGAGGCTGGAGATATCACTCAGTGGTGAAGGGTGCTTGCTTGCAAGGCCTGATGGCCTGAGTTCAATTCTTCAATACTGACATAAAGCCAAATGCACAGAGTGGTGGATATATCTGGAGCTCATTTACAGTGATGGGAGGCCTTAATGCACCTCTCCATCCCTGCTTGAAAATATTTAAAAATAAAAATATTTTTAAAGGAGTAGACCAGAGATATACCTTTAAACTGGGAAAAGGTTATAAAGAATCATAGTGTTAGTAAGGGAACTTGTAAAATGGCAGATTTTTTTATGGCATTATGAATCAGAAGAGAAAATCGTGAATGGAAATCGTTGACAAGCTCACATAAGAGAAATTGATAGTTATTTAAGGGAAAATATAGCTATTTATAGATAAATTCAGTAAAAATAACTAGTATGTATGCCAAAGGTAATGAGAAATTTAAGCAATCACAAACTAAACACTTTTTTTAAAAGCTAACATTTTCAGGACCGTGGACAGGGCCCAAGGCATTTCACTGGCCACAGAAGTTCAAATGGGTTGGTTCTTTTTTACTTTAAAATGATAACAAGATTAGGCTAAGCGATCCTTGACAATATTTAAAAATATAGGGGAAAGGGAGTGAAGTAATCTTTTATTTCTTAAAACTTTGCTACAAATGCATATAGATGACTATGAAAGTGAAAGAAGCCTCATTATACCGCTGGTGTAAGGAGAAAATTATTGGACAGATTTCCATGTGATTCTGATGATAGCTACCATGCAGGTTTTCATGTTGAAAAGTAATACAGCAAATTATGATGTGCACGAGTAAACAACGACACACTAGCTACTAGAGCAGATGAACTCTAAAATCTCACTATCTTAACTCCCAAGTATATTTCCTACTTACAAAAGTTCAGTTGGCTAGCAAGACAGGGAAGATCACTGTTTCTTAAATTTGGAGATTTGGGATTCTATTAATTTTTTTAAAAGAAAGAGAAATAGGTTGAGTGAGCAGACAGCCTCTCTCTTCAATGAGCAACCATTTTTTTAAATGATTACTTTTTTAAAAAATATTTTATTTATTCATTTTTCAAGCAGAGAGAGAGAGAACCAGGGCCACCACCTTGTGGGTCTGGCTTATATGGGTACTGGGGAATTGAACCAGGGCATTAGGCACTGGAGACAAGTGCCTTATCCACTGAGCCATCCCTCCAGCCCATGAGCAACCATTTGATATGCACTAGAATCCAGAATATAGAATAGAAAATATTTGCAGTGGATAAGAACTCAGTCAAGCTATTTCTCCCTCAAATCTGGGCGAATGCCAGCTATGAAGAACAAGATAAAGGGGTCAGCCAAGAAGCTAATCATGTTGAATCTTTCTCTCCAAACACCATGACTCGGGCCATCAATGTCAATGAAAAGTTAGAGACTTGTTGTGACAGAACAATGTCAGCACTTACACTTCTGCTTGCTCACCTGCTGACTACTGTGGATACAAGTACACAATAACAGGTGTATCAGGCAGTCTTCCATCATGATAGCAAAATATATGTGATAATTAACTTATGAAAGAAAAGTTTGTTTGGGCTCTGTGGTACTTTGAATGGATGTCCTCCAATAGATTCAAGAGTTTATTAAAGTTTTTCTCCATTTTCCTGGCTGGAGGGGGTGTCACCTTGGCTGGATCCTAGGGTCCAGCCCTAAGGTATTTCTGGGGTGGGTCTGGAATTCCAGCTGTACAAGTGCAAAGAGTAGTCTGAGTTCAAGCCTGGAGTTCCTGCAGTTTACCTGTTTGAGTGTGCTTACTTGCTTTTGGAGTTGCTGGAGATGGATTTCTCTCTCTGCTTGGACCTGTGAAAGAGGTCAGCCTCTTTTGCCATTATGGAATCTTCCTCATCTATAACTTCAATAAATCCTTTCCTCCCATAACTGTGCCTGTTTGGAGGTTCATTCCAGTGGTATGTGGCTGACTATGAGAGGCTCATGGTTTTAGTCCAAGATCTGACAGACTCGTTGCCCTGGGCCTCTGATGAGCAAGGATGTCAGTCAGTGTCAGAGAGTGCATGGAGAGCAAACATCTCGTTTCATGGCTAAAAAGTCAAAGTGAAAGAGTAAGGGGCTGGGGTCCCACAATTCCCTCTGAGGAAGATGACCTAAGAGCCTCCTAAAGGTTCCACCACTTCCCCAGTGACCAAGGCTTTGAAACATGGGCCTTTGGGGAGCAGTCAAGATCCAGAGTAGACAGCATTCATCACAGTTGATCTGAAGGGTGATTTGACCTAATTAGCAGCTCTGAGCCCTTAGTACACCAAAGAGAGACCAGCCTCACACTCAATGTAGAGAAGCTTCTCTTCAGATAGCACTGACCACTAGGGTGACTCAAAACTCACCAGTGATGAGAAGTGACAGTGGAGTGTTTCGTACTGAGACATCTTTATCACACCTAGTAAGGCTTAGGGACTATTACAGAAGAGCTGGTGGTGGAAAGAATGTAAGAACCAAAGAAAGGGAAGAAGTGCTTACAATGCTGTCTTCCAGACACAAAGTGGCCTTCTTATTCATGACCTCACAGTGGCTGATGGTGCCTACACAATATTTGCATAATAGGAGGAAAAAATGATGACATCAAGATAGGAGAGAGACTAGTTGAAAAAAAGGGAATCAATGGAAAGAGAATGCAGAAGAGGAAAGGGAGCTGGAGATATTGCTCAGTGATTAAGGTGCTTGCCTGTGGAGCCTAACAACCTGGGTTTGATTCTCCAGTATCCACATAAAGCCAGAAGCCCTGGAATATCTATTCTCAGCCTCTCTCTCTCTCTCTCTCTCTCATATATATATATATATATTAAAGTAATAGGCAATAGTGCACATCAGAAAAACACACAGGCACATCCCCAATCTAATCAACACTGTGGGGTAGAGTTAGAGTCCTGGAGTGTGGTAACTGAAAGAACACCAGAAAAGGCAAGAGCTCTGAACTGGCTCCACTCTGCACAAGCCACACAACTGTTTAACCTTTTGGACTCTTGGGTGTTCCATATTTGAAATGAGAATACACACCCTTCCTGTGCATGCCACACATACTGATGAAGTGGCTTGGGGTTTGACTGTCTTTTTTTTAAGTATTGATGAAAGGATATAATTGAGAACATAAACCACCACTGAAAGAAAGAGTGAGTGATAAAAGATGAAAGAGGGAGAAGCTTCCTGAACAAACCTGTGTACTCGGATGATGATGGAAGAAATTGCCAATGACATCACTGGAAAAATCATAGGCTAAAATGTTTCCAAGGGCCTGGAAAGGTAACACGAGTCATGACACCCACCCTGAAAGATATCTTATTGAAATCCAGAACCTATTTGCTTATAGGAAGAAGCCAACATTCCAAGACTCAAACCAGAAAGGTGAGGAACAAAGCATAAAGTTAGGTGCAATTACAGATGCAGTGAATGGCATTTCCCACATGGTTTCCAAATTAGGACCTCGTTGGCTCCCTATTTCTGAGTAGGAGGCAAAGGTGAAATTATATCCCACCTGTTCTACTAACTTGAACCAATTACTGTCTTTAGCACTTGCACAGGCTCTCTTAGAATTTTGAGTCCTTACAATCCCCAGGGAAGAAATAAAAGCAACTAATGGCATCTACACCCTCTCCAAAAGCCTGCAAAGTGATTTCCTATAAAGGTAGCTCATAATTTTTTGCACAATAGCCAGCATTTTTACAAAATAGGAAGGTATTGTGCCTTTAATTTCTATACTAACTTGTAGAAAATATTTGTTTCTAAGAGATTATCCCAAAAACCATAGGCTTTGTTTTCAAGACAAACAAAGAAGACAATTTCTACACAACCAGAGGTCTTCAGTCATTTAATACGAGACTGTAAAAGTGGACATGGTGCAGCATTTTTAGAATGACAAGGCAAGAATGTGCCTATTCAACCTGAAAATAAAGCAGCTTTATCTCAAAAAAAATTACCTGAATGTCATAGAACCAAAGCACCCTAAAATTCTAATTAGAGGGTTGGTATTAAATAAAAGACTGCAGAAACCATTGGTTAAAGGATTCCTACAGGTAAAAGAGTCTAGGGTATGAGCCATCCTATCTTTTTAAGACAGAAATCTTTTTAAATTTTTCTGAGCTCCATACTTCAAGCCATAGCATGTCACATTCCACCTAATGCTGAAGGGCAAATGCCTGAGATCTCCAAACAATCACCAGGTGCTTAGGACAAATAGGCTATACAGACCACAAATGTTTGAATAAAACAGAAAGCAAAGCTACTGTACATCCAGAGAATGTAGTAAGCTTGACAGGATGGAGAGATAGTTTAGCAGTTAAGATCCTTGCCTGCAAAGCATAGTGACCTGGGTTGGATTCCCCAGTACCCATGTAAAGCCAGGTGCACAAAATAGCACATGGATCTGGAGTTCGTTTGCAGCAGCTGGAAGCCCTGTTACACCAATTCTCTGTCTCTCTTCTCTCTAGCTCTTTCTATTTGCAAATAAATAAATAAAAATATTTTAAAAGAATTCCATGATAATTATAAGATTGCTAAATGCTACAGAAACTGTCTTCTTTAAAAAGAAACTTAAAGTTGTTTAATTAAATCATTCCACAACCTTATATTTTAAGCAAGATTATTGGTACCTTGTGTCAAGAAATATGGAACTGGAGGATCATCATGTTGAACTAAATAAGCCAACTCAGAAAGACAAGTATCATGTGTCTTCTCTCATGTGTTATATCTTAGAAAAAGAATAAAAGACATGAATGGAGAAAGGAGACTAATAAGGAAGATGAAAGGGCCAAAGAAGAAGGAGTAATAAGTGTGGGTTAGACAGGAAATAAATATGACCAAAGTGCATTATACACATGAATGAAATGTCATGATGAGATCCACTATTTTATATTAAAAAATCAACACTTTAAAAAACAGTACCCAGGAGCTGGGGCAATGGCTCCTGATTAAAGGTGCTTGCTTTCAAAGTCTGCCAGCCTGGCTTCAATTCCCTAACACCCACATAACAATGGATGCAAAAAGCAGCACATGTATCTGCCATTTGTTTGTAGTGGCAGGAGACCCTGGCATGCCCATACGTGTGCATGCATACATACACACATATGTGTAAATTAAATATTAATAATAATAAATACCCAGACACAACTAAAAACCGATAGTCTCAAATTTGCCTATTTGGTGTTCGCCATGCCTACATACTGAATAAAATATCTTTTCCTCCCCTACCAACCATTAATAGCTCCTCAGGAAGGGGTGGAGCTTCATGAAGCCCTCCCCATCCATGACAAAATGTTACCAGGCCTAATCTTGAGCAGGAAACCAAAGCTGCTGTGACTTCATGAAGTAACAGCCACGTTGAGTCCAGAAAACAGTATTTCACAGCACTCCTCTCCACCCTCCAGTTCTCACTTTTTCTCTATCCCCTTTTCTGTGCTGTCCCCCTGAATGTTGGAGGGTGTGAGATAGATGTCTCATTTATGGCTGGGAGTGCCAACTACTCTTAAAAGGAGTGTTGGTGCAAATGTAAAGAAAGACATTGTGATGGTTAGGTTTTGTTGTCAACTTGGATCTTTTTAATTATCTTAGGTGGGTCTCTGAGGATGTTTACAGGAAGGCAGCCTCTCAGCAAGGGGCAGGATGTAAAGAAGCTCAAAGAATCTGAAAGTAAACATCCTTTCCTGTGTGGGCCATGTAGGAAGGAAATTCCAGAGACTCAGGAAGCCATTAAGTCTGGGGAAGGGTTACAAGACCCCACCCTAAGCCTATATAAAGAGAAGAAATTCTCTTTGGCTTTCCTGCCTGTTTGCTGCTGCCTGTGTAGTGTTGGTAATGGGTTTCTCTCTCTGCTTGGACCTGTGAAAAAGGACCAGCCTCTTTCACTTTTATGAGACGTCCCCTGGATCTGTAGCTTGAAGAAATCGTTTCCTCCCATAAACTGTGCCTGGTTTGGAGATTCATCCCAGTGTCATGTGGCTGACTGCAACAGACATGATACTTGTTTAGTATGAGGAAGCCCTGGCTCAATCTCTAAGTACCATAGACAGACAGACATGATAGACATGATAGCTGGGCTGAGAGAGTTAGGTCAAGAGACTTTAAAAGTCTTAAAATTAGAGTAATAAAGGCATATTTGTTATTGATAGGAATGACCTATAGGTAGCAACCAAATTGATGATGCAGAACAAGTAGAAAAGGGAAGAATTCCTGAAGCAACCACTGGAGAATTTAAAGCAGGGAGGAAGTAGAGAAAGAATGGTAGAAAGGAACATGGCTTAGCAGGAAACATGTGTTTTAGGCAAAGTATGGAGTAAAAATTTGAGACTAACCCTAACCCTAAGGTATTGCATATTTTACTTACAAATCTAGTTATCATTTATTTTCTCTCACTGGAATGTAAGTTCCATTTGGACAGAGGGCTTTGCCTATTTGGTGTTCTATTGTATCCTAAGTTCTTACTACAAATCCTAGCATGTAAGCACCAAACATTTCGGGAATGACTAATTCAATATATAATCTGTGCAATTTACACACTCATCACTGAGTATGAAAACCACTATTCTTTCATAACATATGAACCTCACACATGAGTGTACTCAATACAGGTGGACTACGAGTTCCCAGAGTCCAAGTCAAGAAACTCAACCAAAGAGCTCTTTGCTGTCTTCTATAAACTTCCATCAACCTCAAATTCTATAATCTCACTGACAGGTCCTTTGCCTTGTCCTTTTTCTTACTGATGCTGGATGCAAGCCTACCCAAGCCTCTTAGAAGTTTTAAATTAAAAGGACAGCCAAGAATAACTATAATCAAGTAATGTTTGAACTTAAGGGAACTGATTCTTTGGTTCCCTATCTGGGAATGATTCCATGAAAGCAAACTAAATTTGTCTTGATTTCAGTTATAACGGTGGATATAAGGCTCCTGGAATGTATGCTGAATGTGTTAAAGTCTCTATTATAGGAATTATCATCACCTTGAGAGAGTCTATTTCTTTCATCTAAATAGCAAGGATCCTCATACAGGGATGCTGTTGTAATTCCTAAATGCACTTCACTACCTGGAGACAAGCTGTCTTCTGTGAAGAAGCCATTATAGTCTCTGATGCATCTCTCTTTTTAGCAGCTTATTGATCTACAAGTGCCCAGCCAGCCAGCACACCAGTACAAATACGTGTAATAAAAGCCAGTACAGGCATGTCGCTGGTGTAGGGGCATAAATGTCCCCCTTTGAAACACTAACAACTCTGCTGACCCAAAGTGATGAAATGCCATCTTCCATTTGAAATAAGTCTCTGGGCTTCCACTGGCTTTAAATAAACATTCACTGGAGAGCTTTCCAGGGTAAAGGTTACCTGCCATCTTAGGAGGCTAACATTGCTGCAATTTTATAATTATTTTTTACAATTAAATTCAGACCTTCGAAACATACATTTAATTGAGTGGTCTGCCCAATAGCTATTACTGAATTCCCAGTCTTAATTTGGGCCCTGTAGCACTTTACACAATTTGGGCAAAAAAGTGCTGGATATCATTTTCCAGCTGAACTCAGCATAGACTTAACTAATAGAAACCCAGGAACGTTAGTGGCCGTAGAACATGTTTCCTTGGGATGAGTCACTTATTCAACCTAGGATAAGGAGCCAAGTGATGGCACTTATTTGTATTTGCCTGCTGAAAGAAAAAGAATTGCTCTATGTGTCCAAATTAGATGGCAGCGGGCTGTGCTGTTATCACATTTTATAGCTTAAAAAAATAAAAGCTTTAAAATCCTGACTATGAGATGGCCACGCCTGAAAAAAAAGGTTATTGTCATTTCCAAAGAGTATCCATTTGTCTGGGAGACCCTGAGGAACTTTCATATCCATTGTTGAACCAGAATGCATTGTTCTTCATAAATGAGGATGGGTTGGCCAACCATGGCATCGTCTATCCCTGAGTCCTCCTTCTGGGGTATAAATGCTTTCTATGAGTAATGTTTAAGAGCCACAAAGGTGAGGTGGGGGTTATAGACCTTGTTCTGGCTGGTGAACATGGAGGGTTTCTGAAGGACTGCAAGCAAAGTAATATGCTAGAGTTGCATTTAAGAAAAATCATTCTGAATAAAAAACATTGACAAGGCGCTGGGGAGATGGCTCAGAGGTAGGGAGCTTGCCTGCAAAACCTAGAGACCAGAGTTTGAGTACCCAAGTACCCATGTGAAACCAGATGCACAAAGTGGCCACACATATCTAGAGCCCATTTGCAGAGGCTGGAGGCCCTAGACCCATTCTCTCTGCCCCTCTTCTATCTCTCTCTGCTTGCAAATAAACGAAAATATTTTAAAGCACTGACAAGAGATGAGATTAACAAATAAGAATGCCAAACACAGAGTCTGCAAGAGTCCGGGAGACCATAGCAGAGGACAGCAGCAAGATACTTGCCACTTTTGCCCACCATCACTGAAATACTCCTTTAGAAAGTTGTAAAAAAAATAATAAAATAAATAAAATAAAATAAAAAAGAGTGAGCCGAGGTATGAACTGTTTTCTGGTCATTATCTGACCAAAATCACTGCCACTGTTATGACTTAAATAACTTTCACAGGATCATGTGCTGAATACTTGGTTCCCAACTAGTGGTGCTGTTTTGGAAGGTTCTAGAAACTTTAGAAGTTGGAGTCTAGCTGCAGGAATTGGATTTCGGGGGTGTGAGTGACTTTGAAGATGGTGCCTGGTTCCTAATACCTTCCTTTCTTTCTGGTCCCCAGTCACTTCCTCTCTGCTTCCTGCTCACCATGAGAGGTAGCATTCTGCCACATGCTCCCGCCACCGTGACAGTCTGCCTCTCCATAAAGCCAAGGACTATGGACTGAAATCTCTGAAACCTTAACATGTTCTCTCCGGTATTTTGGCCACAGCTAAGTTAAAGTACTAATGCCAGAGAAGAGAGAAGAGGAAGCTGTCATAAATGAATACTTAAGAGTGAGGCTTCATAGAGACAACCTGAAGGCAATCCTGGTGATAACTACTGAGAAATTTGCAAAATGATTCTTGAGGAAGTGATAAATATGCCAGTAGAAAACCTGGAGGTAAATTTGGATCCATGGTAGGCACAGAAATGGAAGAACCTTCACTTTATCCAGTGAAGCACTGGATAGGAGGACCAATTTAGGGATGAGGAGGAGAGCATAAATGTGGGCAAGTTTAAAAAAATGAGGAGGTCTAAACCAGGAAAATGGGAATAGTCCAAACATGCAATTCTTCTTATAACTTGGGTGCTTTAAGGAACTACCAAACTTGGACTGCAGAGATCTCAGTGGTTAAGGTGCTTGCGTGCAAAGTCTAACTACCTGGGTTCAATTCCCAGTACCAGAGTAAAGCCAGATGCACAAAGTGGTTCATGCTTCTGGAATTTATTTGCAGCAGCTAGAGGCCCTAGTGTACCCATTCTCTCTCTTTCCCCCACCCCCATCTCCTCTGCTTGCAAATAAATTAATAAAATGCTTTTTAAAAAGAAACTACCAAACTTTTTAAAAGGTGGCAATTTAAGTATGTGTTACAAAACAATTTATAGCAAGAATTTGTTAATAGTGAGTCCCCCTAGTCCAGTGAAGGTATAAATCTGTTTTATACAAGATTTCCAGATCTACTGTATTGAGCTAAATCTTCATTCATTTAACAAATACTTATTAGGTAACTATTATGTCCCATGAATTATATTTCTGCATTATGTAAAACCCCACCGACAAAAAATTTTTTAATCCAATAATAGTCTCAAAGAGGAGGGAGACAAGACTACTCCATTTCAGAACTATTTTCTCTCCACATTTCATAAATCCTGATGTTTCTCTTATCTGACTGCTAATTTTTTTCTAAATAATTAGTAATTTTTCAAAAAAAAAGGATGGAAACATATGGCTAAGCAAATAAATACCACTAAGCGTTACTGTACTGCTGGCAGGAAGGGTGTGTTTGACGTGCAGCTGAAGCCTAAAAGAGTGACAAAGCAGTGGGGAGGAGAGGTCATCAAGCAAGACTAGGAGAAGGAGATTTGCACTGATTCCTAAAGGGTTAGTAGGCAACGACCAAGTGAGAATGAGAAGAGAATGGGCTTCCAGGTAAATGGAACACCCACTTTGCAAGTCCTTCCTAACGGCTGAAGCAGACTATCTGTTGTGGAGAAATGTAAGCAAGAGAATGAAATGATGATTTGTTCTTAGACCTGTGGGGTGCAATGTGCCATGGGAAAATTGTGGAATTTATTCTAACTGATAGAGCCATGGGGAGCCCCTAAGGGGTTGTAAACAAAGTGATAACATAAATGCACTTAAGGGCTACCACTCTGAATAGAAAACATTGATAATGGATGGGATTAGAGAATGGGGAAGCCAGTGGATGCTGAGATAATCCAGGGGAACCACACATAAGGACAGGAGTATTATTAGGAGCAGATGATTACAGAAGTTATCAGTAGTTAAAGTGATGTGAGTGGTAACTGCTTGGACAAGAGAGAAAAGACAGCTTTCAGAAGAACCCTCCAGTTTCTAGATTGGGCAAGTAGAGTCAGCGATGTCATTCCCCAAAATATAGAAAAATGAAGGAGGGATAAAGTTTTGGGGGGACTTTTGGGACCTATGGATGATCCCAGTGGAGATATCCAATCCAGAAAGATGTGTGGGCGGGAAGTCTGGTTCCATGGTAAAGTCAGGCCCAGCTTCAGCTTTTCATTGCATTGCCAAGTGAAAATGGAGCCCTTGCTAAAATTCTGATGGGATTTTTTTTCTTGTTGTTGTTGTTCCAGCAATAGTTTGTATAGAGTGGACAGGAACAAGGGCTGAAGCTACCCTCCTATTTGAAACATTTTATATATATATATATATATATATATATATATATATATATATAATATAAATATTATATAATTATATATAATTATATAATATAAAATAATAATATAAAACCATTTAATGTTTCACCAGTGTTGTCTACCCAGTTTCAGAAGTGATTAAAAAAAACTGCTAAATAAAGTACAATCGTGATCCTTTTAAAACCAATTTTTCATCCTTTTCTTTATTAGACTGAGGTCTTTCTCTAGGGGATAAAATATCCTCTGGGGAATTTGAGGCCTGTTCTCACACTCAAAAGCTAGTTACACTGTTACAGTGCCTCACCCATTTAAAGCTCAGTGTCTGGTCAAGTTCACTGAAGAGATGCTTTACTTTAACTTTCTAGCCCTCAGAATTCTTTTTTATTATTATTTATTTATTTACTATTGTCCATAATGAGTTACATTATTTAGTGAGCAAACAATGAGTTGTTATCCCCAATTCCCCGATGTCCCTTCTCCCCCATCCCCAATCAGCTGGATATCCTCCTCCGTGGGTCGTTTGGATCAGTCCTTGTGACAGGGGACCATGGATAGCCTAGTATTTGGCCAGGTTCTCCTGGCCCTAGTATATTGTTACTGAGGGGTGTCATGCCTCTGGATAGCCTCCCCCACCACGGCTCTCACAATTTTTTGCCCCCTCTTCTGCTCAGGTCCCTGAGTCATGGTGGATGAGTATTAAGGCTGCTTTAATGTTGTGAGCTTAGGGGTCTTTGTGTCGAAAATCGTTGGTTCTGTCTCACTGGCTTATCCTGTGTTGATTGAATGGCTGTGGCTGTGGGTCCCTTGTTCATCCCGTCATTCTCTGCAGGGTTTCATATGGATCCTCCACAATATGACTGTGGTGGCTCATCTCTTGCCAGGATCTCAGCTATCTGCCTACGGTCGGTTGGGATGGTTAGATGTCTAGCCCTCAGAATTCTTGATTCATTTTCCTCTACAAGCAACAGGAAATTAAATGAGAGAGGAATGACTTGTATGGTAGTCTTTATTTCAACAAGTAATCATATGAAACCCCTGATTTCTCCTTATTACACATCAGAAGGGAAAACGAGTTCAAGTAATTCTTTCTATACCCTTGTCAATTAGCTACGTTCAGTGAAAATGGTTATTGGTTGCCTCATTGTCTTCTTTTCTAAATGTCTCTTGTCACTAACATAAACTCAGTCACAAGCAATCTCTAACCAAAGTTTTCCAAGAATTTTCCTTAAAAAAAAAACTGTATGTCATTGTGTAGACTGAACAGTAGTCCAAAATGCTTTCTTTCCATCTAAATGGAAACAACTCTCCCATCATCCTGAGTGCTCATACATCTGTGTGTCAAACTTGCTTCAGATCTTTTTTATTGGTTTTCTTTTTTCTTAAGAAACAAAATATCATAGGTGCTGATGAAGCCCCGGGCACCTTTCCCAACTCATTTTCTTCTCCTTTCTTGAAAAAAGGTGATCATGCTTCATTTTGTGATTTTCAGCCTAATGCATCTTTTTATACATACAATACAAATAAGCTTTAAAACATGGAGTGCTGTTTTGCCTGTTTCGTGCAGTACTCAGGATAGAATGTAGGCATCGTGCATGCTAGGCAAGTGCTCTGCCACTGGGCTCCATCCTGGTCCTGTTTTATCTGTCTTGTACTTCATAGAAATGCCATCCTGTTCTCCGTTTCATTCTGCACACTATTTATTCCACTCAAAATGATGCTTATCCCTTTGGAAGTATTTATTTACTATTTTTTATTATTATATCTCAATGGTTTTATTGGTGTGTTTTCATTGTGCATGGTGTTGGCTTTCATATAAACAGTTTTATTCAAGTCTGCCATGTGTTTGACCATATTCTCTCTCTCTTCTCTCTCTCTCTTCTCTCTCTCTCTTCATCTCCTCTATTTAGTCTCCATCCCTTTTACCCTCCGACACTTCCTCCCTTCCCTTAGTCTCCTTTTGGTTTCATGATGTGTGCAGTTGTCCCCCATGAACTCCTGTGTTCTGAATGCTTGTCCCCCAGATGATGGCCATTTAGGAGGAGGAGCCTTACTGGAGGAGTTGTGTTGTTGGGACAAGCTTAGGGTGTTATAGCCAGCTCCCCCTTACCAGAGTTTGGCTCACTCTCCTACTGCTGTTTCCCACCTGATGTTGGCCAGGAGTGATGTCCAGCCTCTGCTTTGCCATCTTTTCCCTGTCATCATGGAGCGTCCCTCAAAACTGTAAGCCAAAACAGCATTCCTCTCATCAGCTGCTTGTGGTCAAGTGTTTTCTCCCAGCAATGCAAAGGTAACTACAACCATGTCTGTATAAATGTAAAGGCTCTAGGACCCACAAATGAAAATATGTGATATTTGTCTTCTTGCATCTGACTTATTTTGCTTAACATGATGCATCCATTTTTCAGCAAATGATATAATTTTATTCTTCTTTACAGATTAATAAAACTCTATTTTCTCTCTGTGTGTGTATGTGTGTGTGTTTACCACATTTATTTTATCCATTCATCAGTTGATGGACAACTAAACTAATTCACTAACTTGGGTGCCATGAGTAACCCTGCAATAAGCATGGAGGTGCAGGTATCTCTGTGGTAAGTTGACTTAGAACCCTTCAGGGATGTGTCTAGAAGTGGTTGCATGATCTTTAATCTATGACAATTTCCATTATATTAATATACTATAACTCATCCTTTTTACCTAAGTACACACTTGGGATTTTCTTTTGTGCATATTACTTGGTGCTGCTATTACAAATAGTGTACTCATGAGTACAGAACATAGAATAGAAGAGCCAGGCTCTAAGGTGTACATGTGTTCAACCTATGGCACAGACCCCTGTTGTTCTCCAGTGTTGGGACAGTTAACCTGCACCAGCAAAAGGCTGAAAGCTTCTTTGAGACCAAAACAACCCTACCCCATCCAGGTGTGTGAAATACTCACTGCCTTGGGGAACAGGGTTCAAGTTGCTTGAATAGAACCACTGTTATAAAAATGAAGGGAAATTCAGGTCCAAAGTGAATGAGATGCTCTAGAGAGCAAACAAAGTGTCCAGCTGAGCGGGGCTCTGAATATGAAAGACAGGGCATTCTAAAAGTAGGAAATGATATAAATGTAGGAAGATGACCTAATGTAAAGTAAATTGCCTTTTCTTGGCAAAACACTTTGATGCCAAAAAAAATCAATGGAAATAATTCAGATACTGTAGCCTCCCACAAAAGCAGCAAATCTGTCACACTTTTTTGAATGCCAACAGCAGCCTGGACTCAGACTAAACATCACCTGCAGACAATTCCTAGTGACTCCTGAAAGGAGCTTTAAAACACCATCTTCGGGGATACAAATGTATGAAAGACAAATACTTTTCATCCTTGAATCACCTGTTCACTAACACACACACATACATATATATATATGAACATAATATTTATAATACTCCGATAGGATTTACTAAAAACTATTATCAGTGGCTGTCTTTAAGACCAGTGGGTTGGGGTACAAAGGGAAAAGGAGAAGATTGACAAGTAATACCTAGTCAGAATAAATATTATTTAAGTGAGGCTAAGAAGTCACCCTAACAATCATCAGACACCTCTCAAAGAATAACTTGGGCTCTCATGTCAGTTTCTCTTCAAAGACTGCTCTGAAGTGGCAGCCAGTTACCTGGATCCCCACACATGAGTCCACTCCAGACTGTTTGTTTGTTTTTGCTCCTGGAAGACAGGAACACTCAAGGATTGGATTTTACTCACAACCCTCCATCCTAGATAATGGGCCTGGCATAGTTGGTATTCAATAGACATTTATTGGAAAACTATAGACAAATTTTCTTCTTCCTTCAATAATTTTTAAATGATCCAAGGAATTCATTCATTACTTCTACTTGTTTTATATATTGGTGTTTAGGGCTGTCAGAGTGTCAGAATAGCTTAGTGTTAGACACTTGCCTAGCATATGCAAGAACCTGGGACCAAAGTGAGCGCGCGCACACACACACACACACACACACACACACACACACACACACACACAATCTGTTTTGTGTAGACAAAGAAAAAACTCACATAAATGTTAAATGTAAACCTTAGGGGGTAGGAATTGTGTCCATTTTGTTAACTTCTTTGATACTTAGTTGACCTGCTTCCTGGCACACAGCAGGCACTTAATAAATGTGCTGAGTGAATGAAGAGCCTTGGCTATGAAGTATTATATACACTAAAGAGAATTCAGTTCCTTTATTAAGTATTTAAAATTATTGTGTTATTTATTTAAATTGAGTGTGCTATAGTACACATCTTGAATGTCCTGCAAAGGCTTATGTGTAGAAGGGCTGGTCCACGTGCTAGAACCTTTAAGAAATTGTCTCTACGAAGGAAGAAGGAAATATTGTGGCCCTGACTCCTATTCTTTCTCTCCTCTTTGCTTCCTGACAGTCATGAGGTGAGTAGCTTTCTCTGCTACACACTCCCACCATCCGAAAACAACAGAACCAACTGACCATGGGCTGAAGCTTCCAAAACTGTGAACAAAACCTTTGTCTTTTAGGTTGAGTGCTTTGTTTTTCCTAACTAACATAGGAGGAAAATATACACAGCCTAAAACTTACCATTTTCACCATTTTTAATTGTATAGTTCGATGGCATTGTTTTAGAACCATTAAAACCTTTCTTCATCAGGTTTTTAAATTTTTTAACTCCAATCCGCAAAATGACATTTCAAGTCATTAGGAAGAGGAAAGGTTTGTTTTTATGGCATGATTATATAATGGTAATAAATTAGCTGCTTGCTTTTCCACCTTTTCCTAATACAAATTAACACCTGGATAGCTTTTTCTCTATCTCTACACTTCCTGTGCCCCCCTTCATACCTCCCAACCATGCACCCATTATCTACTCTTTATCACCTAAAATTAACTCTCTCATCACATATTAGAGTGTGAAAAGGTTTGGCATTTTTAAAACTTTTATTTTACATATGAGGGGAAAAGTCCAGTAAAGAGTGTATGTATGTACTCTCAAAACAACAGACACCTAGTGAAGACACAGAATAAATTTTCCTCCAGCTTATTTACCCAGGCTGTGCTATCCCTTCTCCCTTTGCAAATTGTTTGGAGTGGTAAACTATAAAAAGTAACTACAACAAAGCTTCTCCATTTTGTACAGTACTGCACTTGATGTCTAGCCCACCAGCCCTCAAAAATATTTGCTGAATGAATGACTATGTCCTTTGTGTCTACAAAAGTTCAGCATCTACGACATTTTGCCCATCTCCCAAATTGTTGTAATGAAATCAGACAAAGAAAAACAAGCAAAGAAAGAAGAAGGAAGAAATATGTTCAAACTCTCTAAGCAGCAATGGGAAATTAATAAAGTACAGGTTTCACATAATTGACTAAAACCTTCTAAGGCGTCCAAGAAGTAAAAAAATTCCTAAAGTGTAAAATAATACTCTGACATGTAACCCCAGATTACCATCGTCATCTGAAATAAAGCCTGGTCTTAGAGGCCTTGACCCCTACGTGGGTGGCACCATCCAAAAGAACCTTCTCTTATGGTGGAGCCCACAGCGCCATCTGCTCGGTCCACAACAGCAGCCCCAACCACATGTGCTGTTAAGTGCTTGTAATGTGGTGCCTCATAAGTAAGGAAATGAATGCTTAAATTTTATTTAATTGTGGTAATTTTATATTGAAATAGGCACATATGGCAGCATGGCTCCAGGGGAGTTACTACGTCAGCTCCTTGATAGTTTTTGCCTGTATTCTAACTCCTTCCCTACTCTTCACCCTCACCTCAAGACATCAGTTCTCACAAAACCAAACCACTGTCTCAGACCTCCCCTCCCCCAAAGGTGACATTCCGGCAGCCATGCTAGCCCCTTTGGCTGAACTGGCCTTTCACCAACCATCCAAAACTTATCAAAATCTTGGTCTGAATTCATTCCCTCAGAACAACTTTCCCTAGCCCCCATCTCACCCCAACACAGAGACAATCTACCAATACCAACTCCATGTTCCTCTGACTCCATTTCTGTGGTGGCTCCATTATTCAGTGGTTGTAACTTACTCTGTGATACTAAGGGTCTACAAGAATTTTGAGGGCCTGGTCTTACTCATTTCTCATCCCGTACTACATGCTAAGCCATCACGTAACACATGTGTATTAAATAATTGCAGACTATAATATTAAGTTTTAAATATGCACAATGATCCATTAACATAGTTTCAGAAAACAACCACTTGTGACCATGAAAACTTATAGCCAAAGTCTATTTATTATGAGGCAAATTTTAGGTGCTTAGCTGATGGCTTGTTGGGTAAAGTGATTGCCACCTAGCATGAGGACCTGAGTGTAGATCCCCAGCACCTACATAAAAGCCAAGCTTGGGGCTGGAGAGATGGATCAGCAGTTAAGGCAGCTGTCTACAGAGCCTAAGGATTCCCCAGTATCCATGTAAAGCCAGATGCACAAAGTGACCCATGCGTCTGGAGTTCGTTTACAGTGGCTAGAGGCCCTGGCATGCCCATGCCCACTTCTCTTCCTCTCTCTCTCTCTCTCTCTCTCTCTCTCTCTCTCTCTCTCTCTCTCTCTCTCTCTCTCTCTCTCTCTCTCTCTCTTTCTCTCTTTCTCTCTCTCCTTATAGACAAATAAATAAAATATTAAAAAATAATTTTTAAACAAAGAGGAATATTCATTAAAAAAAAAGTCAAGCTTGGCAACACACGCCTATAATCCCAAAGCTGGGGAAGTAGAGAAGAGGAAGATGCCTAGGGCTTGATGGCTGGCCAGCCAAATTAGTGAGCTCTAGGTTTAATGAGGTCCCCTGTCTCAAAAAACACATTATTTGATGTATAAAAATCATCAAGACAGTAAAAAAAATAGGTTGGAGAGCAACTAAGAAAAATACCAAACGCTAACTCTTGCCTCCACACACATGCACACAACACATGTACAAACCCATACACTAACATACATAGATACACATGCAGGTGTTCACATTCCCACCAAGAAAAGGGCAAATTTTGAAATGATAAAAAGTTCTTAGATGATGAGTGGAAGAGCTGCTTGTTTTAAACCCTAACAATGTAATGCTTCAGTATGAAGCAAAGAACATAAATGTTCCCTGGAACAAAATCTTACCTATAGCTACCTGGAAGTTTCTTGGATTTCAGCAACTGATTTTACCATTGATCTGTCCCCAGCGCCCATGGTGACTTTTCGAGGGAGACAGGGATGAGGCTTAGAAGCCTAGAGATAAGAGGATGTGATTGAAGACTCTTCATGGACAAAGTGGCCTAGTGATTCAGAGTAACCTGCCCTTCCTGCACCCATATTCAATTCCACCTCTAAGAAGGAAATAATTAAAATCTTATCTAACATGAAAAATAATAACTTGAAATGTCTGTTCAGTGACATACATTATCCCAAAAGAATTGGGTGTTTCCCTTATTCCTTGGCAAAGATTTTGCTTAAGGAATCTTTCTTGAGGCTTGAGCGATGTCTCAGCAGTTAAAGGCATTTGCTTGCAAGGCCTGATGGCCTGAGTTCAAATCCCAAGTACCCACATGAAGCCGGATACAACAAAGTGTCTGGAGTTCAAGAGGCCCAGACATGCCCATTCTCTCTCTCTCTCTCTCTCTCTCTCTCTCTCTCTCTCTCTCTCTCTCTCTCTCTCTCTCTCTTTCTCTCTCTCTCTCACACACACAAAAAAAATAATAATAAAAATAAAAATAAAGAAATCTTCCTTAGGTGATTTATCTAGCATCTGTTTGCAATATGAGCCTGTCCTAATAATCATAACAAAAATTCATTTTTCATCATGATTTTCCCAGTAACCTTTTATATGTACTACCACACAAATATTCCTATAATTAGGATTAGCCCATGATAGATACATTTTTGTAAATTTAATTTGTATGAGGTATTTTCAATGGTGAGTGTATTTTATAAATGTTTGTCTTTCCTGCCCTCTAGAATCTTACCATTCAGTAATGGAAACAAACGTAAGTATCATCACCAGAAATATATATCTGTGTGTGTAGTCATGGAAGTGAGGTGTCAAAAAAATGGATTTCAGAAAGAACTGGAATCCAAGATACTTTATCTTCAGATTATATACAAATTAGACTTTTGCTTTCTTATTAATTTGTGGTTTTGTTTATTTTAAAGGCACAAACAGCATTTTCTAACATAATGACCATTGATTTAACAAATGACTGAGTTCCATAGGGCTTAATGATCATCTAAATCAATCTCTCATTTTCCCATAATATTGATAGATTCTTAAGTAATCTTTCCTCTGATTTTCCTTTCTCTGTGCCCAATATGCATCTTCCACAATTTTAATTAGAACAGGATGTTTCCAAAAGGATAAAGGTTTATCTTTTGAGCTTCTAATGAAAAATGTGAGATAAATATCTTTCCATAAGCTATTCTGAATTTAAATATTGAAATAGCAATTTCTTTTTTAACTTCCTTATAAAATCTACCCATCTAGGAAAAACACTGGCTAAGTTTAGAAAATGTACTCTATATTTCAAGGCAATCACCTGTGGTTTTATTAATATAGGATGCATTGATTTCCAAAATGTGTCTGTTGCTACTTGGAAAGGGAAGATCTGCTTTACAAAGGTTATGTTTTGAGGTTAAAAAATAAAGAGAGGGGCCTAAAGTCCCCTAAAATTCATAAGGCTAATGCGCCATTTATCTCAATAATACCTAACAGGAATGTCAAATGGACAGAATCAGCCATGGTAAGCGGGTGCTTGCAGCTGACAGTGATTGCTGTATTTGGGGTGATGAGAAACAGCATTTCCATTAGTTCAAGTGAAATACAATGCCCTGCCAACTCTGAGTATCAGTGCATTCAATCCCCCTGCTGTGGGTGTCCACTTTCTGTTGCTGCAATTAAAAATCAGTCGATACAAAGTCAAAATGTTGTACATTCCTCCCATATCCCTTTCCCTGTCACTGTATTTCCAGCTTCACCGGAAGAAACTGTCACTATGGTAACCAATCCCTCTGATGCACAGAACAAGTCAACCTTTCTAGTCAGATTGCCAAGCAGAGTAAGAGGGAATCAGAGGCCTGGATGGAGCACCAGAAGCCTTCCCCACTTTTCTCTAAGTAGGGTGGGTCAACAATACCAAACACAGGATATCTGTCTTGTTCCAGAAGATTCAAAGAAGGAAGTTTATGAACGCCCTTCAAGAAATACTTCAGGTGTTTCCAGTCATTAGCATGAATTCTCTCCCAACTGGTCATCTGGCTCCTTACCATTTCCATTTTAAAGAATGCAGAAAGCAGGTAAGATAACACTACGAATATATAACACTGGGAGCTGCTATAAAGTCACCCTTATGAAAAGCTATTGGACTTCTTGCTTTCCTACATCACAACCCAAGCCCAAAGTTGTTCTCTTCTGGAATCCCATAACATATTGGACATCTTTACAAAGTGGTAGAGTTTTGAGGGGATCACCCCCTCTAAGAGCCTTGTCATGAAGCAGGTGGAATGCTTGTAGTATGAACACACCCATCTCTAAATCAGCAGCCACTCTTAGTCATACCCAAGACACTACACAACCAACACAAGACAATGGATTCTCTGGATCTACCTCACCTCCTGAGGGTATCCTAGACCATACTGCTTGTCATGCTTCCACAGTTAACTTTGGTTTGTGAAAATTAACTTTTTTTTTTCAAACAACATCAATGCTTTTGTAAATCAAAGAATACCAGTTCTCACAAATATTATTCTGAGACCTCAGCAAACTTCATAGTTATAATAGGAGATATTAAAAATTGCTTGATGTCATGGCTTCAAAGCAGTTTTGCAAATAATAGCATCATTGTCACCTTGGCCTTACATTTCATAGTTGAGGAGAATGAAATGTGAGGGGAGAGACAAGATGGAATATGCACATCTTCCCAAGGTGCAGCCAGCCGTCACAGAAGGGAACACAAGCCCCTCTTAGGAGCAATATTACCACATTTCACATTAAACAGCATTTCCATAGGCGGGTGAAACAGGATGGTTTCCAACATATAAACACACAGAATTTACAAACTGCCTCACAGAAGCAGAATTTTCAATTTATGTGATCATATTAAAATATCAGATTTTATTACCCAATGTGGCTTGATTGTGTCCTGGGTTTTGTATACTTTGGGTGGTTTATATGAGTATTTTCTGAACACGGGTTTTTTTTTTTCTTCCTCTTCTTCTAAACGCCCAGTTTAGTGTTACTTTTTTGTGCTTACTAGACCTTGCTGACATTAAGGCACACACTCACTTTTGTCGATCACTTTTTTGAAAGAAGAAATAAAGAGTTGTGCTATGATGTTCCCACCAATATCATGTGGGGCAGAGGCTGGGATTTACCGATGCTTGTATGACCAATGCCTATACCATGCCTCAGTAAATGTTACTGGGATGAATATGGCCTTCTCTGTGAGATGCTTCGCCCAGTTTCCCTTAACTGAATCAGACCAACATCTACAACAAAGATAAAAACTCGGAGCCCCAACACATCCCTCTTAAAAGGCTTCCTCTAGAAACACCACATTATAGACTCCCTTCCTTCTCGGGGAGTCTGATGAAGCATCACCCTGGATATAAACCCTGGGCCAGGAGATCCCATGCGCATCAGGACCAACAGAACGAGACAGCAGGCCAGCCAACAGGGTGAAGACTACGCTTGGATCCATTACCACCTATGGGAGGCAAGTTCTGTCCACACCGAGGCTGGGCCAGGCCTGGCTGCTGCACCTCCCAGAACCAGGAGATGGCTTACCTATAGCCACCGTGAGAGAGGCGAGGGGCTGCAGGGCCTACCGAGAGGAGCCCGGCTCTCCGCAGCGCCACGCCTCGCGCTTCGCGCTTACCTTTCCGAATGAGGGCGGCGATCTCCGGGTCGAAGCCCTGCCGGTGGCACTTCCTCCAGAGGCCCATGTTGGTGGAGTTGTACTGCCGGCTGCACTCGTCGGCGGGGCTCATGGCGAAGAGTTGCCGGCGATTCCGGGCCCGGAGGAGTTTGCCCTCCCAGCGGTCCAGGCGCGAGCGGCTCGCGCGCAGAGGCAAGTTGTTGTTGTTGTTGTAAATGAAACCGGGGTCGACCCGGCGGGTGTTGAAGGCCTTGCACCGGTCCCTGTGCTTCCTGGCGTCCGTCTCGTACCAGTGGTCAGAGCAGATGGCCACGGCCAGCATGCCCAGGGCGCAGAGCGCTAGCGAGAGGCCCGTGTAGAGCAGTAACCTTCCGGCAGCCATGCCTCCGCTTGGCGGCTACACCATGGGCATGATCCGCCGCAGCCTCGCCTTCCCTCCGCGCACGCCCCGAAACAAAGCGGCGGGCGGGCGGCCGAGCTGGGGGTTGGGGGCGAGGGACGGGAGGGAGTAGGACGCCGCGGACCCCCACCTGCCGGGGTGCAGCCCGGGAGACTGCAGAGATGGGGCGGGCGGCCTAAAAAGTTCTGATCGCGCGAGGCTCCCGCGAACTCCTGGGCATCCTCCGGGCCCGGTGCAGCCTCCGCGGTGGCCAAGTCACCACGGTCGCTTCCAGCGCGCTCCCCGCCCCGAGGGAGACGGCGGCTCGGGATCCACCGTCGCGCCGCGCCGCGCTGCCCTCCGCCGGGAAACTGAGCGCCAAGTGTCCGCGGCCGCGCAAGGGCTTGCTGGGCTTTCTTCGCTCGGCACGATGACGGGAACGAGCGACCCTGTCTCCGGGCTTCCAGGGGAAGAAGATGGGGAGGAGGCGTCAGGACCGGACACCGGTCCACGGGGTGGAACACGCCCGCGGCCGGCTGGGCGGGCGAAGGACACCTCCAGATGCCGGAGCCGGCTGTCCCAAGTCCCGCCTGGATCTCCCTCTTGGGGACTCTCTCCTCTCCAGTCAGCAACCGAGGGCCCCGAAGGCGCGTCCAGAAAAGGTCTTCCTCTGGGGTTCGGGTCTTTAAAAAAAAAAATCTCCGTCCTTGGGTCACCAATTAGGTCCCTTGCTGTCTGTGGCCCGCGGCGCGAGCTCTCAGTAGCGAGCTTCCTGCGGACGCTCGGTCTCTGCCCACTTGGCCCTGCGAGCTCCTGGGTGGCCCGAGTGTGGCCTCGCCATTCAGGTGGCCCCTTCGGCGGACGGAGCAGGCACACACCAGGGCGGCGTCACGCGACGAGTCCGGGCCGCGGCTTTGCGGAGACTGGGCGGCCGCGGACGGGCGCGAGGGGCGGACTGCGCAGAGGAGGGCGCGCGGCGCGGCGCGGGGCGCTCGGCGCCTTCAACACCATGGACAGGGCGCGCAGTCGCCGCGCGCTGCCGGCCTCCCGGGTGTCACGCTGCTCTCTCCACGCCTTCTTCCCAGAGTGTCCATCCACCCGGCCTCTTTCGAGACCCCGCCTCACTACATCGGGCGGCCCTAGGAGCGGGCCAAGAAAAGGCTGCGGGCACCGAGGAAAGCCCCGGATCCCGGGCTCCGGCTCCTCTCCAAACAACCCGCCCCCTTCTCCCGCCGCCGGAGCCCTGCCT
Source organism: Zapus hudsonius (assembly GCA_004024765.1). NCBI lineage: Eukaryota > Metazoa > Chordata > Mammalia > Rodentia > Dipodidae > Zapus > Zapus hudsonius. The sequence goes on from PVHP010006129.1 coordinate 58,563, forward strand.
GGCACCGAGTGCCAGCTAGGACCGGCCGCTCTCGGGCTGCACCATTCTCTAGGCGACTCCCTCGGCCGCGTGCAGACGATCCGGTCCCTGCCTCCCGGGTGTCCCGCTCTCAGGCCCCCGGCGCGCCACGGTCGCCGAGGTGAATGGGGCGAGGGTGGGGGAGGGAGCCTGGGTGCCTCGGCTTCCCCTCCCTACCTCCTCCTCTAGCCGCGGCGGCTTCGAGGCGGAGCGGGCAGGGCCAGGGCCGGCGGGGAAGCGGAGCCCAGGCTGCGCCCCAGAGGCTCCGGAAAGCGCATAGCCCGGGTGTGGACGCGGAAGGAAGCCTCCGCCACCGTGCTTGCTCGCTCGTTCACTCTCTCGCTCGGCCGCCGGGCGCTGCAGCCTTGGCTAAAACCCACAGACGAGAATACGGAGCGCGCAGCCAAAAGCTAGTGATGTCATCCGTGCAACGTGAGCCTCATCTCTTATTTTTCTAGCCCTCTTAAAGTTAAACTGCACCATTTTCCCAGGCATGAAATGTCTGGGCTTTATTCTCTGACCAGGCAAGTCAATGGTGTCTAGGTAGGTATGCGCTCCATCACATCCATATGTATGCACATATACATATATGTGGCATGTAGCATGTTTACGTGTATTGTTATAAATTTGGAGATGGTGCTTACATCTCCTGTTTCTCTATATATACCATGGAGAATTTCCCTTAAATTCACCTCCGTTCTTCAAAGAAGCCTGCGTATTGCCTAGGCTGAGCGAGCCCCCAAAGCTCCGGGTTTGGGTCCTTGTGCCTTTTTGATCTTTGTCACACACACACACACACACACACACACACACACACACACGAAAGTGACAGGTACTGTCTTGCTAGCTGCTTGTATTTCCACCGGGAGCTAAGCAGGGAGCAACCACTGGGCTCTCCATCTGCCAGTACCAGGCACCCCAACACACACCCCTCCGCCTGCCCTCCTTCACCGGGAAAAAGAAATTGAAGGATCTGTTCAAGACCTTCAGGGGGCAGTTAGTAGATATTTTGGAGACGTTGGAGGAGGGGGGAGATATTGGGGAGGATGGTAGGGTTGAAGACAGTCACGGTGTAGATTTGGTCATCATTGTGGATGGATCTAAGCTCTGCAGGGGTCCTTTGAGGTAGGGACGGACTTCAAGCGAGTGGGCCCTAGAGAAGTCTCTACACCCACCCTCACCCCCGCCCCTGCTTCGCTCACGTGAGCCCGCGCCGCAAAGGCTGGGAGCCTCCCTCCCTGCTCCACACACCGGGCTTTTCACTCGGATGTTCACCCTTCTTTTCACCCTCATTCCAAAGTCGAGGTCCCCCACTGCTGGGTGAAGAGCCCCCCTGGGGGAAAGAGAATGCCCTGAGCACCAGGCTTTGCTCAGCAGGTTGAGAATCAGAATGAGCTTACAATGAGCCTCTCTCTCTCTCTCTCTCTCTCTCTCTCTCTCTCTCTCTCTCTCTCTCTCTCTCTCTCTCTCTCTCTCTCTCTCCTCTCTCTCTCTCCTCTCCTCTCTCTCCTCTCTCTCCTCTCTCTTTCTCTCGCTCTCTTTCTCTCTCTCTGTCTCCCTCTTCCTGCATTTTGAAAATCGCGAACGAGGCGTTTCACTGCCATCTAGTGGGGGAGGGGCATGCCTTGCTTTCTTCTCCAGGATTCTATTCTGCTATGGGGTTTAAGAAGGGGACAGCAGTCCTACGGGGTGCCTGCTTGGTTCTAGGGTTCCTGCAGGCTAGTGCTCTAGGCCGGATCCGGACCTCGGAGTTTACTAGAATGTCGCGGTAGAGCGGAGCCACTTTGACCACAACGTCTTCTCACTTTCTACCTTTTCTCTTTTCAATTCTCTTCCCTCTCCCCGCCCACCCTAACCTTGAAAATTGGGTAACATTTGGCATACATGCAGATTTAATCTTAAATTAACTCTTAAAGAGGTCCTAAATTTCTGAGGCCTCTTCCCTAAGGCTCAGAGCACTTTATGCTAATGAGAGCGCCTGTATATACAGACATACATACATATGTCAAAAGGAAGTAGAGGGGGAGCCTACAAGGTCAATGGGAAGGCCGGCTGGGAAGCCCCTGGGTTCCTTCTCTGTCTTCATCGCCATTTTGAGGTCTTTCCAGTCACAATTAGTACATGTGTCCCTATGGTTTTTTGTTAAATATATATTTATTGTCCATAATGAGTTACATTATTTAGTGGGCAAACAATGCGTTGTTATCCCGAATTCCCCAATTCCCCCCCTCCCCATCCCTGATCAGTTGTATATCCTCCTCCATGAGCTGTCTGTATTAGTCCTTGTGGCAAGGGATCCTGGATATCCTAGTACTCAGCCCAGTTCTCCTGGCTCAAGTGTGTTGTTACTGAGGGGTGCCATGCCTCTGGACAGTCTCCCCCACCATGGCTCTCACAATCTTTCTGCCCCCTCTTCCGCTCAGTTCCCTGAGTCGTGGTGGGTGAGTAATAAGGCTGCTTTAATGTTTTGAGCTTAGGGGTCCTTGTGTTGAAAATCCTTGGTTTCTGTCTCAATGGCCTATCCTGTGTTGATTGAATGACTGTGGTTATAGGTCCCTTGTTCATCTGTCATTGTCTGCTGAGTTCCCTATGGATCCTCCCCGATATGACTGTGGTGGCTCCTCTCTTGCCAGGATCTCAGCCATCGGCCTAAGGTTGGTTGGTAGGGTTACATGGGCCACAGCTCTCTTGTTGCATCCTGAAAAACACAAACACATTTGGTTTATCCAGAGTTGGTTGAATGGCTGTGACTATGGGTCTCTTGTTCATCCCGTCCTTCTCTGCAAGGTTTCATATGGATCCTCCACAATATAACTGTGGTGGCTCATCTCTTGCCATGATCTCATCTTTTGGCCTGCTGTGGGGTGGTAGGGCTATATGGGCCACAGCTCACTCGCTATATCCTGAAAAATACAAATACAATCTCCATCGGAGAGTTAGAACAGTAAAGGTTAACAAATATACACCATTCTGGATTACCTAGTTTCTATTTTTAGTAGCCTCCCTGTCAGACGTCCGCATAGTGCATCTTTTCTTGGGAGCCCAAGTGTATGGGATCCGATGCATATTGCCCTAAATCCCCATTTCCAATCAAGGGTTCCCCCTCACTGAGTGGAATATTTGGCCGAATTTAATGGCTGTTGATTGACTCCCCCAGGCCCAGGCTCCTTCATTGCACAATTGCTCCTTTCTTGGTTTGCTGTTCTCTCCCAGTA
>PVHP010006130.1:0-61828 GCA_004024765.1 Zapus hudsonius
ATTCTGTAAAGCTTGAGCGCTGACTGGACGGTTCTCTAATTCCCCCAAAGCAGCATGTGAGGAATCATTCGACCTCCTCCATTCAGCTTCCACTTGCACAATTTCTCCATATTTCCCAGTGTCCTGCTTCCCGTTTTCCACAAGGGGTTTAGAGGTGAATGCTGTGCTCTTCTTGTAGCCATCTTGTCCCTCCGACACCTCCCGGTCTCCTTCTCCCAACTGGCCTTCCCTCTTAGCCTTTGTTTCTCCTTGCAGCTCCCTAGCTGCCATGTATTTCACATTCCTCCTTTTTTCTTTCTATGCGTGGTCTTGCCTGTGCCCCATCTTATTGCTCCCTGGCCTCATTCGGTTTCACTCCAAACACCACCATACACTCTGGCCTTTTCCCTATGGTTCTGGCACCTCCACAGCCCCCAAACACTCTCTCACCCTCCCCAAACCATCTTTTTCTTCAAGAATAGTCTAAACCCTGCTATTCTGTCAAACTGTGTGACATTTGGTCTCCCTGTGTAATGTAGTGTGTAGATCTCTCTATGAAGGACTCAATTGCACATTCTCTTAACGTTTTCTGACTGTTTTCTTATGTTGGCCATTTTGCCACCTTTCTCCTTATTTTCAGTTTCTGACTGCTGGGGCCGCCTGCAATAAGAAAGTACCATAAACTTGGTGATGCCAAGCAACACAAAAGTATTATCGCAAGTTAGTTCTAAGGCCTGAACTCCCAATTGTAGTAAGATCCTTCCCTCTGAAACTACCCCAGAGCTTGTCCTTCTTGCTAGTTGTAGTCAGCCACATGCCATTGGGATGAACAAACTAACCAGGCACAGTTATGAGAGGAAGGGATTTATTGAAATTATAGATCCAGGGGAAGTCCCATCATAGCAAAAGAGGTCCAAGAAGAGAGAGAAACCCATTACCAGCAACTCCAAAAGCAAGCAAGTGTACTCAAACTCACAAACCACAGGAACTCCAGACTGCTCAGACTGGTCTTGGCATATATATATATATATATATATATATATATATATATATATATATATATATATATAGAGAGAGAGAGAGAGAGAGAGAGAGAGAGCTGGATTTCCATACCCACCTCAGAAACATTTTAGGGGTGGACCCTAGGATCCAGCCAAGGTGACACACCCTCCAGCCAGGCAGCTGGAGAAAAACTTTAATGAACTCTTGAATCTACTGGGAGACATCATTCAAACTACCACCCTGCTCTTTCTGTCTTGTGGTGGTAACTGGAAATCTTTGATCTTTTTGGCTTACAGTTGTATCACTCTTATTATTGCCCTTGTTTTCACAGGGCACTGCTAATAATTGGGAACAAGGCTTTATTTTTTTAGTCTTCATCTCTTGTATTTGAAAGAACTTCTCAAACTCAACTGAATCTGAAGTATCAGAGTAAGACTAAATGCACCGTTTCCTTGTCCATACCTGCCCTTCTTCCATTCTCCATCTCAGCGAGAGATCTCCTCATCCACCCAAGATCCTAGAACCACCTCACCTCCTCTTTCTTTATTGCCCTTACATACGCACCTGTGTAACTGAGTCCTGCACTCGACCCAAAGTGCCAGGGTTTCAGTCATATCTGTAAGGTCACCTCCAACAATGCAAACTTGTGAACATAAGCTGAGCCCCAATTGTGGTTCGGGGCCCTCCCACAGAGCTATGAGACCCATGAAAGCTATGCCTTTTTAGATAAAATTTAGAAATTCCAGAGAATTTAGCCAACTCCATTCATATCCTAACTTCTCTCAGTTTTTACTCAATGGTGCTGTTTCACAACCCAGTCTGCTTTCTTCCCTTTAGTCAGAACAGCCAAACAGTGGATATAATTCATGTCCCAGGACTCATCAATGCATAAGAGAACTGTGCATCCACACAATGGAGTATCACTCAGCCTCATAAAGGAAAGAGATTTTGACTCTTGTAGACATTACACTAAGAGAAATAAGCTATTCATGAGACAAATACTATGTGTTCCCACTTACACGAAGTATTAAGAACACTCACATCCAAAGAGACAGAGCAGCAGGTGATGAGGAGTTAGCATTCAAAGGACTGAGTTTTAGTTTTCAAAGTTGAAGGTTTATGGAGTTGGATGGTGGAGACAATAGCACAAGAATGGGGTACTGAATGCCACAGAATGTCACCAGTTATGGTCTCTAGAGTAAAGAAACTGTTTGAGTGGAAGTTAGTGATGATGGAAAGACGCTGAAAGGAGAACACTGATGTGAGATGGGATGGGAAGAGTCTGGAGACACATAAGAGGCCACAAGCAGAGAGGAGTCCTTCTCACCTCTGTGAGTTGGTCCAGCACAAATGAGACTTAATATGTAAGCCAGCACCCTGGATAGTGGCATAAACTAAAGCTCAGGTTCTACCCTCCACCTGCTCTGTAGGAGTAACTAAGGCCCTGGGACTTTGTGTACAGTCCACAAGAATCAGGGTCTCTCACAAGCTTTTCTTGTGAAGATGATAATTAGAGAAGTGGATAGGGTTGGGGCTGTCTTAAAGACTATTCTTGGCTCCAGCTTGGGGAGCACCTCTTTCTGCATATCACAGGGCTACGGAAAGGCTGCCAACTGGACTCTAAAATGAGCATGTGGTGTTGTGGGGCTTCCATATTCTGAGGAAACATTGGCTTGCAATGTTTTTGAAATGGAAACTTTGCAGCCTTCCTTTATTTATGACTTTTGCAAGAGTTTCCACATTTGCCAAAGGAAAAGTTTGCCAGAAGTAAAATACAGGAAGGGTGCATCGCTTTCTCTTCTCACACATGGCTAAGTCATTAAGATTCAATCAGCCGGGTGGCTGACGTCTCAGGTGCTCATCAGCTGCTGGATGGAGCCATATTTTTCCTTTTTCTTTTCTTTTTTTCAGTTTAAGGAACGTGGAAATGTTCCACCAAGTCCTGAGCCCATGCAAAATTTATAGCTTAGGACCTTTAAACCTTAACATTCATTTTCCTTTGGCAGGAGATTAAATTCTCTTTTAAAAGAAAGTAGTTATTTATTAATGTGTTCAATTGCAAAGCTAGAGTAGACAGAGTATCAAAGAAGGGTCAATTGACATGGTGCTGCCTGGATAGCACTCTCGGCTGCATTCATATTACAAAGTTGACCAAAGTCCTCAACCACGTAAACCAAGGCCATGTGGGTGTATTATGCTGAGGGATTATCCCAGGGACTATTTAAGGCCTGAAATGCAACTTCAGTCAATCAACACTCTTGGGACTTTCAAGCACAGGGAAGTGATATCAGTTTTCCCAGGTCAAACCTAACAAAGTGATGGGCTAAAAACAAGAACTCAGTGAATCCTACCCCCAAACCTGAGTCGTGGTGTCTCTCTTTTCTATACAAGACAACTAGAAGCAAAACCAAAACTATTCTTGAGAATGTATTTGGAGATGAAACTTATAATTTATATTGCTTTTTAAATTTGCCTTCTAAAATAAAGTCATGAAGGAAAAACTTCAACAAATGTCAGTAAACACCCAATATCACCTTTTAATGTAGTTAAGATTTTCTTCAGAATACAATTTTGTATTTTGATATATATATATGTATATATATACATATCTGTAATGTTGGTCAAGTCACTTATATATCTCTCTGCTCAAGTTCTGTATCTACAAATTGGAGGTCATTCCAAACCTGTGGGTTTTGTACTAAGCTCAGAAATAAGTGAATACTCATTTTCCAATATGTGCCAGCTGAGGTTATTAAAATAAGACCAATCAGGAATACAAAATTCAAAATTATTTGTTAAGCTGTTGTAAAAATCTGAGAAGAAGAGAATACCATTTTTAAGATACAGAAGTAGACACAGAACAAAATACTGGTGTGCTATTAGTCTGCAGTGTAACTTCAAGGTAGATCAGAGGCTAACTTCTATTGGAAGATCACGATGGGAGAGGAAGGAGGGTTTATGTGGGTTGAACGGCTGGATATGAAGCAAGATTCATAAAATGAAGCCTAATAGCACTACCTTATACACAGGAATGTGTCCTTGTTTAGAAGTAAACTTCTTATAGCTGTGATTGATTGAGACTATGTGGATTGGTTTGAGTCATAGTTTAATACACCCCTGTTCCTTCACTATGGTGTGAATGCTTGTGCCCTCCAAAATTGCCATGATGAATCCTAAGCCAAGGTAAATTGTCACCAGGTAGGAGAGGTAACTGAATGGTCCACTTAATGGAACTGGTACCCTTGTAGAAGAGGTCCCAGACAGCTGCCTTCACCTTCCTCTGCCGAGGATATTTATTGAGTATTAATCTGAAGGAATTGGGCTGTTGGTGACACGTGATTTTGGACAAGATCCCTAGAGAAAATAAGACAAAGTTTTAAATTTTAGGATATTTTCTTCACTTTCCCTTCTTTTCTAGATATGTTAAGTAGAGAAGCTAGCCATGAATCTCAGTAGAGTGACTAAAACTTCAACTACATCAAGAGTGTATTATATACACACCTAGAAAATACAGTGGTAATCTGCAGAGATTAAAGATGTTAATGCTGAAAACTATGGAAGGCAATTTTGGGTCTTGGTGATTCAAACAAAATTCCTGTGGTGGGTTGAATGAGATGACCCCCACAAATTCATGTGCTCCCGCCAGGCATGGTGGCACATGCCTTTAATCCCAGCCCTCGGGAGGCAGAGGTAGGAGGACTGCCGTGAGTTCAAGGCCACCCTGAGACTACAGAGTGAATTCCAGGTCAGCCTGGACTAGAGCACCTACCTCGAAAAACCAAAAAAAAAAAAAAAAAAAAATCATGTGCTCTGAACACTTGGTCCCCAGCTGACGGCAGTTTGAAGGTGGAGCCTCATGGGAGGAGGTGTGCTCCTGGGGCCATGCCTTGAGGTTTATTAGCCTCTAGGTTGCCAATGTCAGCTCAGCTCAGCCTCCTGCTGCTGTGGCAGATTGTGATGTCCAGCCTCTGCTCATGCCAGACTTTCTCCTGCCATCATGAAACTTTCCTTCAAGGATGCAAGCCAAGATGAATCCTTTCCTTCTTTCCAATAGTGGCTTTTGCTCAGATGTTTTGTCCCAACAACAAGGAACTCACTACAATTCTTTACTACCTTTCTGAATTACACTTTGGAGAGCTAGTGACACACCACATGGTTCTTGCCCTGATACCTTCATTAGGTACGGATTCATAGAGGAAACTTCCCTTGGCTTTATTGACTAGCAGGAAGAAAGACGTGCTACTCCTAGTAAGGCCCCCTGGGTGATGAGAGTTTCCACAGAGCCCCCAGAGAGAACAAGGGGTGTCATGCTGTGTAGTGGCAATAGCACGACAAAGCAGATGTTCAAGACCAGAAGCATGGCGTTGCCTTATTGTAAGTTTATTTGAAGATTTTCCAAAGATAGAATAATAATGAAGAGTTCATGAAATAACTGGATTTCTAAAATGAGGAGTAGTTTATTAATGTTCTTTTAAATCTCCTTTATGCTGAAGATTTCCTCTTTCTTCTATTTTATTTTATCACTTGAAGCTTATTTATTGATGAGAAGAGAGTGTTTGGATAAGTTTCCCAGAGCGTAGATTTATTCATTCTCTGTGTTCTCAGTTAGCATGTCCCTCTGGCCCTTACGGTTCTTCTAAGGGATTTAAGTTGCAATGCATGCTAAAATTTCAGCATCTGTGTGGTGTGTCCTCTCTCAGGGGAAACAAGTGAACACCAGGGATGATCATTGTACAGGCTACTCTTGTATTAGAAGTTGCAAATTTCAGGTAATATAAGAATATTCTTCCTGAGTTGTTTACCTAATACAATATTTTATAATGAGGCTGTGGTAGTTTGAATAGATGTCCCCCAATAAAATCAATAATTTATTAAAATTGTTAATTGTCTCCAGGCTTCTGGCTGGAGGAAGTGCCACTTTGGCCTGGCCTCCTGGGGTCATGACACCCTTCCTAAATTGGATGCAAAATTCTAGGGATACATATGCAAAACAAAAGCCGAAACCCCAGTCTGGCAATCTGCCATTTTGTGAGTTACAGTGTTCTTGCTTGAGGTGTTGGTGGTGGGTTTCTCTCTTTGCTTGCTTCTGTGAAAGGGAGCCAGCCTTTTCCTTAACTTCCCCTGGATCTGTTCAATAAATATTTTCCTCCCCCAAATTGTGCCTGGTTTGGAGATTCATCCCAGCAGTGTGACTGACTATGACAGAGGCTTATAACCCCCACCCACTGTGTGGTTAACTTGCGTTATAGATTACACATGGAAGACCAATTAAGTTCTTCCTCCCATCTGTTACTTCATGTTATCAATTTGGGTTCTTATATCCCGTCCCTTTGAGTGATGAGTATTGTCAGACACTTTTGTATGTGCTGCAAGAATTTTCCTTGTCTATGCTCAAACTACCTCAGTGTGTGTGCTGTATGTATCATACTTGTACATGTGTGTGACCATGTATGTACTCCCCCATGCACATGTATATGGGGGCAAGAGGTGAAGTCTGGTACTCTCCTCCATTGCTCTCTGCTTTATTTCCCTGGGATGGCTTCTCCTCTCACAGAAGCTGGTCAGATGGGCTCTCCAGTAAGCCACGGTGATCCTCTTGTCTCATCTCCATCAATACTGGGGGTACAGGCTGGTGAGGTAGGTTGTTATCAAAGTCAGGTCCTCAGACTGGCACAGCAAGCATTTCTACCCCCTGAGTCATCTTCCCAGGCTGACACAAGGTCTTTAACATGAACCAAGCAGATTTTGATACTTCATGCTTTCTAGTACAATAAGGCTCATCTGGATATGCTTACGCATTTCTACCCGAGACACGGAGTTGTTTTACAGCTTGAAACAGTGTGTAGATACATGAAGAAGGCATGAGGAGGGACTTCTATCATCTAATGACTTCAAGGCTGTTAAATGGTACTGTTATTGTTTCTGTCAGTGACATATCCTCAAACTTTGGAGACCCTGTCTATGAAATGAGCATTTGAATATTAGTGTCACTCCTTAATGAGAATTGTTATAATTGATAATTACTGCATAGTTCTAAACTCATTTTTGGCTAGATCCTATTAAACTAATTCTGTCCCTCTATTTAAAATATTTTTAGTTGTACACTTATCTGCAAATCTTTGTCACCTGGTATCTCTGGTTTTACTTCTTTTTTTAACATTTTTATTGGCTTAAAATTATATATATTAACACAATATGTTCAGTATCATAGGTTATTAGATAAAGCCATTGAATCCATGATGACATTCCCTTTTATGCATTAGTTATTCTCCCCCCATCACTCTTACATTCTTTCCGCCCCCTCTTTTGCAAATTTCCCTGAGTCATAGTGGGTGAATTGAAATTTTGCATAGTTATTAGGTTTATAAGAGTCTCTAAATTTGTGTTTTGGACAATTTTGGGCACCCTTGGTGCCTCTCTCCATTGTCCTTCCATAGGTTATCTGCCTTGTTGTGGGAATAGATGTTTTGCTCATCGTCCCACTTCCTTAGAGGTTGTGTTAGGGCTCTACATGTATCGTCTCCTGCTTGGGTGTCCCCCATCACATCAGGTCCCTTTGGTGGGGTTTGGTTGTCCCTAGTTCTCATTGCTTTCTGAAAAATACAAAAAGAGTCTCCAGCAGAGAGCAAGATTTTTATTGGTCAACGGAGACAAATATTGCTAGGTTGGTGAGCATTTGGAGGGTGTAGCCTTTCTGAGGACCTATGGTTAGTGAGGACTTCCCCACATTGATGGGGTTCTTGGTCCCCATTCAAGGTTGTCTTGGGTCCCTATACCAGCTAGGGGTTCCCTGCCTCTGAGAAGATCTCATAGCCAAGTAGCCAGCTGTTTATCCACCTAGGTTGGGCGCCATTATTGCACAGATGGGCACTTCTTGACTTGCTTGTCTGTGCCATATAGCAGTGTGTTCTGTACTCTCAGGCCATCGGCTATGGTACAAACGATGCTGACCTTTGGCTCCCCGACCCAGTAAGTAGTTACCTCCCACAATGAGCTGTTGATCAGAGTGACCCACATGGTCCCTGGAATAAGACAAACTTTTGTCACAGCCCTTGAATACCCACCTCAGGCAAAAGATAAGACCCTATTGCTGAAGATTCCACAGACTGATATCACACAACACTGAATCTAGAAACGAAATCAGCTCCCAGAAGGGCAGCCTGGGTAATGCCAGAAGGTGTTGCATGAGCTGCCAGGGGACCCAGACTAACAATATCCTGAGAGAGCAGGAGGCATCTTCAAGTTATACTGACTGATGGCCTGAGAATGGTTTTATTTCTTACCTTGTGTATTAAACACAAATTATAAGAACTGTGAATTAAGAAGTCTGAGGATTTCACTTGTTGCAAAGTACTGCACATTGAGCTTCTTTTCAGGGATGCCTCAGGTAAAGATGAAGAAAGATTAAATTATTATGGAACACTAATGTCTATGCAGCTAGAAAAGGAATCTCAACCTCCATTTTCAATGGCAGGTGCTCTATGGTTGAGTGGGGCCTGGGTCTCCTCTGCTTTACAAGTCTCAGGCATCTTAGCAGTGAGGACTGAGGTGTGGAAGGTGTGGGAGTGGGGACCCATGTTTACACTGAACAAAAGTTCGAGTTCTCAGAGTCAGTTACAGTGAGATCTTCCCTTGATGTTCTTTGCAGTTTCACTTTCCTTGTGGGTTAAAATTTGCACAGTTAAAATTTGCTTTCAAAGGAGAAAGATAAGAATAACAAGGATCAGAGTCTCTGGATCTGGATGACCTAAAAGTGTGTTTTCTTCTTCTGTTAGATGATCATTCCAAATGAATGGCAAGATTTCAGAGCACTCATCCAGTGATTTAAAAGTGGGTGTATCTGCTTGTCCAGTGGATTTTTATTACTGCTAGATAATTTAACATCAAGTAATAAAATTGCACTATTCTTCACTTTACACTCTGCAAATTTGGAAAGCTTTTCATCAGAATCTGTCCAAATCCAGGAATCTTTCCGTCAACTTAGCTGTATTTTCTGCAGGGTGAATTTCTGAGCTTGCTTTAACGAAGAGGCAAGTGATAGGCTGAGTGGTTGGTGGAGATGCATTTGGACAACAGGGTCCTTACCTTATCTAACACTGTTTGCTTTCCCTTCTGCTAGGAAGACATTTGTGACTGTGAGGATCTAACTTAAGTGAAGGAAAATGATTTACACAGTCTCTGAAAGGAAACTTCACTAATGCCTCACTCTATGGTCACTCTACTTAAACCTTGCCCACTCACCTATGAGACAGACATATGTTTAGGATAAAATTCACCTTTCTATGTTAATAACTTCAGAAAGACACTCAAACATCCAATTAACTCTTAATTAGATTGAAGTATATCGAGATTTCTATATCTAGGATGGGGTAGTGATCGACCCTGCCTGGCATTGAGAGACTAAGCACCACAAGAAGCAAACGTTTGTACTTTTGATGACAGTGGAACGTTAGAAATAATAGTAGAAAAATAGATAAAACTTAGGGAGATTAGTAAACTGTGGACAAATTGTGAGAATAGGTGTGGTAGTTTGAATGTATATCCCCCATAGACTCAAGTGTTTTATTAAAGCTTGTAACTTGGGGCTCCAGCCCCATGGTTGGAGGAGGTGTCTCTGGGAGTGGGGTGTTTGGGGGGTGCAATTTGATTTCTAGTCAATAGTCTGAACTCTGCCTGGGTCCCTGTTGTTTGCTGCCCACTTGTACTTGCTGATTTTGGTTTTTATGGGCATTTTGGTTGTTTCTCTCTGCTTGGATGTTTGGAAGCAGCTTCTGCCCCCAAGAGTATCTCTTCCTTGAACGTTTCAGCTTGAAATAAACCCCTTCCTCTGCTAAACTGTGCCTGGTTTAGATGTTCATCTCAGCAAAGCAGGACTGGTTACTATACTGGTAAAGATAGATACAGCTTCCATTCGCTATGACTCTCTCCTGTTGTATATGCTTGGAAAGACTGCATTGCCAAAGTTCAAAACACCCCTCAAACCTATGGCTTTCGGAAAAAGCAAATGGGAAGATTCTCTTCTTGAAATTTAACAAAGTAGCCAAGGTGTTCCTGGAACTCAAAATATGTCACAACAACACCTTACTAGTCCAAGGGTAAATTGAAACACAAACCAACCACCAGAATAGAACAATAGAAAACTGGATGGTAGCATTAGAAGGCAGATTTGTTAATCCCATGTGACAACAAGCTTTCCACAGAGACACCATAAACCTAATGTATTCTTAACATGCAGTAATTATAAGCAAAAGTTGGGAAAGTTGGAAACTTTCTAAATGAGCCTGAACAAGTGTTCAAAACATTTTGGTTATTTACTGGTCTCCGAAGCCTTCAACTCTAGACAGCCAAAAGCAATTAGGAGAAAGTTCTTACCAGTGGGATTTGGGCCTGATCCATTCAAATGAAGGAACACACCACTAAAAGGGGATTCTTAGTTTTTTTAATCTTAATTCCATGTTTTTAGACTTCCATGTATGTGTTCTCATTAATGTAGTAAAGCAACTAGATTTTGCCTTTTTCAGAGCTTTAGTACTGATAGACAGAAAGCTGTTTGAGTACATAAGCATGTGATTTGAAAAGTGCTGATACTTGTACACAAGCAAAATTATCCCCATAACCAAAGGTCTGAACATATTCACGACTCCTCTAGTTGATTCGTGTTCATTTAATTTAAACCATCCTCAGAGGTGGATAGGAGGAGGCCCTTTCCTCAACATCCCTGCCTGCTCCTAAACAACCAGTGACCCTACTTCTACCAATAGATAAGCTTTTGTTTTCTAAAATTTTATAGACATGTGCTGTATCTGTCCATTTTTGGTCTGACTTATTTCACTTAACATACCTATTTTGAGATTTTCCATGTTACAATATGCAGAGATATTTGCATCTGTTATGGATTTGCTTATTCATTCACTTGATAGTTTTCTGGAGTGTTTGAAGGTTACAAATCAAGCTTTCTGAATACCTTTATTTTTTATTTATTGCTTTCATGAGCACCCACCTGCAAATCTTTACATGGATGAATAAATTCTTTGTTATTTGGTAAAGCATAGCAGAATACCTATACAATATTGCAGGTATTTAATTAATTAATTTATTTTCAAGCAGACAGAGAGAGAGGGGGGGAGAAAGTGACAGTAAATGGACTTGTCAGGGCTTCTAACACTACAAATAAACTTCAGATGAATGTGCCACTTTGTGCATCTGGCTTTACATGGGAACTGGGGAGTTGAATCCAAGCTATCAGGCATTGCAAGCAAATCCCTTTAACTTCTGAGCCATCTCTCCAACCCCAACTTTGTTTTTAACGAAACTATTTTTCAAAGAGACTGTACCATCATACTTTCTAGGCAGTGGTGCATGCAAATTCTGGTTCCTCACTTCGTTTTTGGTGTCAGCCACTTTTGTAGGTGTTCAGTGATACTTACTGTGGTTTTAATTTGTTTTCCTACTGATTTATGATGATAAGAATTTTTTGTGCTCAGTGGCCATTCCTATATCTGAAGTGTGCTCAAATGTATGTGCTCAAATCCTTAGCAAATGTCTAAAAGTGTATTATGTCTGCTGAATAATTCAATAGTTTGGAGAGTTCTTTGAATTCTAGATTCAAGACCTTTTAAACAGACTAAAGATGTCTTATTCCCATCTAAGATTTGCCTTTCATTTTTATAACAATGTCTTTTGCACAAGCATTTTAATGAGACGATAATCTATTTTTCAACTTATCCTTGTATGGTTTATATTGTTAGCATCTTTAGCCAAACAATATTTCCCTCACTCATTGTTACAAAGGTGTTCTAGGTTTTCTTCTAAAAAATTATAATTTTAAGTTTCATATCTTGGTTTATAACCTATTTGTGTCAATTGTTGCATAAGTTGCAAAAATGCTTCTTGCATACACATCAAGTTATTGTAACCCCCTTTGTTCCAAAGCCTCTTGCATTCCCTTTGCATCTTTATGAAAAGTTAGTGATGCAAGTCCAGGTGCCGCACGCACCTGTAATGTCAGTGCTCCGGAGGAGAAGGCAAGCCTGATTTGCACACTGAGGATTGTTTTAATTTTTGTTTTTTGTAAAGAAATATTTGTTTTCTGCTTATGCTTTTTAAAATATAAGTGAACACACTCCAGCGACCTTCCTTCGCCCTCTCCCGTTTACCCCATTCTTCGGAGCGCCCTCTCTTTCCAAGCAGACCTACCTCTGGGTTGGGTCTCACTTTCGGGGTCCTCTTCCATCCTCTGCGGGCAAAGGTTGAGGGGCGCAGACAGGCTTGTGATGGTGCTGACAACCACTGTGGAGTGAAGGCAGCTCTCCCTCAGAGCCACTCTTCTGCCCCTCTTCTCTCTTGTCCTGGAGCCTTGGGCCACAGCCTCCGACTCTCAGCTTTGCTGAGTCTTGAGTCTCCTCGTGAAGGACTCGGGCAGGTGGTGTGACCAGCGCTCCTGCGCTCTGCGTCGCCTCCCGGCAGGGCTCTGGGCCCCCAGGGAGTGTCGTCCAGATCTCTCATCCGTCGGCCCTGCCTTTCTTCTCTCTTCTCCTCGACGGTTCTCTGATCTCCCTGGTATTCACGGTGTCTCTGACCACAAATGACAGGACAATCTACACTTAGAATGAAGTTTTGGGGCTCAAGGTATCCAAGTGGCCAAAGAACGGTGACAACCTCCCCCTGGGGTCGATGCGCTTCAAGCCATGGCCTTTCAGTTGGTTCCAGGCCCTTCCAACCGGAGATCGGCTGGCTGCCCCTCCAAGTTACAGGTCACTACCAGGCATGGACGCGTCTTGCCTGGCTGCTGGACTGGACATCTCTCAGGACCCACCGCTTGCGAAGAGCCTGGATGAGTTTCCTCCCCCAGCAGCTGTGCCTTCAAGCGCTGCAGGGAGACGGCTGGCTGCACGGCATAGGGTCGTTCCATTTAGTCTGCGCAGGGAAGCCAGGGCATTGGCCCAGCTCCCATGGGAGAGAAAGGGGCAGGGGCAGGGCGACGGGGCGCCCAAGCTCATGGATGGGCCGCCAGCTCCGAGGGAGCAGAGAGGGTCTCAGGCCACGAGGTGCGCCTGAGCTCACCTGTGGGAATCTGGCTCCAAGAGCAGCAATTCTCCCACCCGAATTTGATGCATTTGGTATTAGTGCAAGTTGTGTTGTGTTTCAGTAATTAAGTATAATATAAACGTGTTTATATTTATACTTCGTTAATACAAATTTATATTTTATTTATATATAATTATAATTTTATATTAGTTATATATACTATATACTACATATATATTATATATAATTTATGCATATTATTTATAATTTAACTGTCATCCTCTAGCAAAATTCATGAAATCTTTTGGCTTTAGAAACTGAACTATAGCTTATTTTGGAGTATTCCAAATGGATACTGATGCTTCACATTGATGACTTTAGCAATGAGAGTTTTGTTGTCTTTCATTATTTTCTCTGTCTTACTGTACAGGAACTATAACTAAAATTTAATGTATATGATTGGTTTAAACAAGGATATTTGCTCTATGGCCCACCAAAAGGAAAATTGCAAGCATATCTGATATTCTAAGCATATTTATAGATATATTTACACCAAAACATTTCCTTTAGTTAACTGTATTTTCTCCGATTTAAAAATGGGTGATAATTTATATTAGCTTTCTTTCTATGTATAATTTGAGATACTTATTTTTATTCCAAAGTCTGCCATTTTAATGAATATTTGAATTTAGAACATTAAAATAACCTTGCATTTATCAAATAAATGAAACATATTAATTTGTTTTTATAGTTGTGTAATCTTTTATATTAAGAAGGTAGTATTTTAATTTTTAAATTTTGTATATCTACTCATAAGTAATTCACATGTAGCTGAACCTCTTTGTGTTTTTTTTTGGTATCAGTGTTATGTTTATATCATAAAATGTTTGGATATTCTTCTGTATTTTTCTACCAGTGTTATTTTTGCTTTAAGTACTGTCAATGTTGCTAGCGAAACTAGTGATTTCTAATTTTCAACTAGAAATATTTTAATTATTGGACAATGACAATGAACAAATTACATGCATGTGCTATTTAATGATTGCATTTGTGTGTGTGTGCTCATGTGGGTGCATGCCCATCAATGCAGGATGATGTGTGCCATACTGTGTACATGGAAATGAGAAAATAATTTTGATGTTATCCTTGCCTTCTAAATTGTTTGAGGTATCATTTCTTATTGCTTACTACAGTGTGCACCAGGCTAGCTGGCCTCTGATCTTTGGAGACATCCTTCTATCTCAGCCTCTCGTTTCTCCATAGACATGCTGGAGCTGGTGTAGCTCATCTCTTGCCCAGATGTCAGCTATGGGCCTGCGGTTCGTTGGTAGGGTTGGAGGATCCACAGCTCTCTCACTGCCTTATGAAAAATACAAACGGAATCTCCATTGGAGTGTGAGATCATTAGTAGCCTCTTTGTAAGTCATTTAGAAAGAGCATTTCTCTTTGGGGTCCCAAGATTTTGATTCCCAGTGCATTTTGCCCTGAGTCCCCGGTTCCAGTTAAGGGCTCCCCGTCACTGAGTGGATTACTTGGCCAAATTAAAAGCTGTTGATTGCCTCCCCAGGCTTTGGTGCTTCCATTGCACAAGTGCTAGTTTCTTGGTTCACTGTTCTCTCCCAGTAGGAAGTGTGTTCAGCCTACTCATGGTGGCAGACTGCGTTTCATGTCACTGGTCTCTCTTTACTCCAACTGTTGTTGACGAGTTTCCCCTGGCGGCTTACGCAGTGCCTTCTAGCACTGCACTAACTACCATTTGGGGGCTGGTTACCATTCTGGACCTCACAGGGTCTCTCAATGCTGAGAGATGGCTTTCTGTGGCTTCTTCAGCAACAGGATTCTACCTCAGCTTTTGACAGAATCCTGTCTTGTTTTGGGACCTCATGGTTCACTTTTGTCAACAGCTCAGTGAGGAAAGGAGCTGGTGACTGGGACCAGGAGTGGCCAGACTGATCAATTATTCATGGGCTTAGACTCTCTCCCCTTCTATTCACAGCCCCTCTTGCCAGACGATGCCCACTACTTACTCAATAGGTTACAGTATGCACGTGAGGATTTGAACCGCTTTTGGTTTAGCTTCCTGCTTAAGTCATCCCCTTCCCACCCCCCATCTCTTACCCCTCTTTCACAAACTCTCATTTCTCCCGACTGGTCTGTGTAGAGTTTACAGTTAACCTGGTTAGGAGCTGCATAAGAGGGAGAATATGTGGTGTTTGACTCTGTTCTTTTGAGAGTTCGCTTAGTAAGATCTGTGTCGCACTCAGCCACATGCCACTAGGATGAATCTTCAAACCAGCCACAGTTTTGGGGAAGAAAGGATTTATTTGGAGCTATAGATACAGGGGAAGTTCCTTTCCACAGGTCGAGGCAGAGAGAAAATCCCATCACCTATACCACACACACTAGCAAACAGGCAAGAGCCAAGGAGAGAATTTCTTCCCTTTTCTATAGCCTTAGGGTGGGGTCTTGCAACCTTTCCCCAGACTTAATGGCTTCCCGAGTCTCTGGAATTTCTTTCCTGCCCCTCCCACACGGGAAAGGATGTTTACTTCTAGCGTCTTTGAGATTCCTTATATCCTGCCCCCTACTAAGAGGCTGCCTTCTTGTAAACATCCTCAGAGACCCACCCAAGAGTTACTAAGAAGGTCAAGTTGACAACAAAACCTAACCATCACAATCTGCTCCAAGTCAGTCCATTTTTCTCAAAATTTTGATGTCATTTTTCCTTTCAGCTGAGTAAAATTCCATTGTCTAAATATACCACAGTTTTGTTACCCATTCCTCCATGGATGGGTTTTTGGGTCGATTCTTGGCTATTATGAATTGAGCTCCTATAAACGTAGTTGCACAAATGTCTCTATCCTGAGATGTGACATCTTGCAGGTAGATGCCTAGTAGAGGGATAGCTGGGTCCATTGGTAGCTCTATGTCCATTCTGTTGAGGAGTCTCCACAGTGCTTTCCAAAGCGGTTGAACAAGCTTGCAATCCCACCAGCAGTGAATGAGGGTTCCTTTTTGCCCACATCCTTGCCAGCAAGTATTGTTGGATTTCTTTATGCTTGCCATTCTGACAGATGCCACCTTGAAACCTTTCTCCTCCTCTCTATGGGGTCAGTCTAGAGCTAGTTGCTAATTTGACTAGCCCCAGGGCATTACCGCAGACCTGAAACGTGAATCCTACTTGATATTGTATGCTTTGGATTTCAGCCTTTGTTTTTTCCTTTGTTCTCATCAGCGACTTCTTGTAAAAACTGTTAAGGTACCCAATCTTATCACAGGCAATTATGTTTATTTTCATTATTAGGGTGATTGAATAAAAGTTCAAAGAAGTCAAATAGCTCTCTGATACTCAGAAATCAGTGAGGAGGGACTAGAATTGTATCTCTACCTTCAGAAGTACCCATGCTCCTTAGCGTGCCTAAATCCTACTATTTATGTACCTGTTCGGGAACTTGCTGGGTGGTGATATTTTCAATCAGACATATCAGATAGCTGATAGACTGATAGAAAAATGACAGACCTATGGACAATTTTATTTTTCCTGGTCAAATTTTAATGTTTATGTGAATTTTTTCCCCAGAGAACTCCTCTGGAAATATAAACAAAATTAAAACAACTAATGGAACAAAGCACACACTTAAATATCATCCAATATTTCTTTTAGTACCTTCATCTCAAAAGCACTTTGAGGTCTGCAGGATTTCAGCATTTGGCTGTATTGGGCAAATCCTTGCCGTGAGTTTGTGATTTCTTTGGCCTTTTCTGAGTCTTTCAACAGCAGTAACTTTGAAATCTCCCATAAAGTTCTTGAAAAGTTTTTGGACGTTTTCATCAGAAATGATAGTAAATTCAGTTTAGGAGAAGAACAAGCTCATGTTATGAAAGGCTCTGAAACTGCTCCACCGGTGCCTGGACCCCAATCTGGGCAGCAAATATCCAAGAACAACAACCCTAAAAGTGTCATGCTCTGTGGCCCAAGCCAGTGCCAAGAGATTTAGATGATAAAGGGAATGGGACAAACATGCCTTCCCCCAAGACAGGAGAGAGGAGCTCAGATGTGGAGAAGAGCCAGGACAATTTTAATGCTATGTTATTTTTAATTAAAAGTATTTTTCATGTTTGTGTCATTTTGAATTCTACTATGTTCAGTAGCAAAATAATAAGAAAAGCTAAAGCCTATTTTTGGCACTTTTGTAAACTCCTTGTAGAATTCTGTAATAGCATGAAAATTCAAGAAGAATGTTGTTTACAGAGAGAAGATCTCATGGCGAGAAGCCGTGTAGCAAAGGTGTTTGGCAATGATGGGTGTGGGGACTGTTTATCATGGAGTTTGAGTAGCCTGTGGGGATTACTGCAAGGTGCCAGAATCAGCCTGTGATCTAAGACAAAGCTCCTGACTTGTGTTTTAGCCACTTCAACTATGATGTAGTGGGGCAGGTGACAAAAGCCTCAGTTTCCTTTTCAGAAAAAAATAGTGATGAACGGCAGGGCCATTGCAAGCCTGTGACGAGAAGAGCTGCATCGTGGGAAGCAGGTGTCCTAGGGCAGAAACACGAGGTGTCTGACAGTGCACATGCCTTTAGCTTTAGAGAGGACATACCAGATGGAGAAGAGCCACTTTGTGGAAGTAATGTATAAGCAAGAAGCTCTGTGCAGAGCAAACTGATTCCTGAATGGCTACTCTAGGTCTATTCACCCAGTTGTCTATATAGGAAACCCAAGCCTCCCTTCAAACCAGACACACTTGATTAGGGCAAGCAACTCCCAATTTAAGAGAGAGTACGAGGAGAGAGAGAGAGAGAGAGAGAGAGAGAGAGAGAGAGAGAGAGAGAGACAGAGACAGAGACAGAGAGAGAGACAGAGACAGACAGAGACAGAGAGAGACAGAGACAGAGAGAGACAGAGACAGAGAGAGACAGAGACAGAGAGAGACAGAGACAGAGAGAGACAGAGACAGAGACAGAGAGACAGAGACAGAGACAGAGAGAGAGACAGAGACAGACAGAGACAGAGAGAGACAGAGACAGAGAGAGACAGAGACAGAGACAGAGAGACAGAGACAGAGAGAGACAGAGACAGAGAGAGACAGAGACAGAGACAGAGAGACAGAGACAGAGACAGAGAGAGAGAGAGAGGTTGAACACTTTTCCAGCATGTGCAGAGCTCTGTATTTGATCTTTAGTGCCTGTAATACAAAGACACCTAAGACACTTCCATTAAACATCTACCCTGCACCACTGTCGTCCTTCCCTCGAAGTTCCAAATGATTTCATTGGATTTCATCTCTGAAATCTTCATTATTTTTCCCCTGGATTATTGAGGAAGATGGTCTCATCTGGACTTTTATCTTTTACTTTCTGTCTAGATTCTTCTCTAGAATACTTCCATTCCTACTTCCTACATAACTACCTATAGATTGAGCTCAAAATATCTGTTTTTTTTTTTTTTGTGGCAACCACCTTCTTCCAGTTTCGTCTCCTAACTCAGGTCCAGTGCACAATCACACTCCACTCTTGCAAATTCATCTTGTATCCGTCTATCTGTTCTTGTTCTGCTAAGACTGTCCATGCTTAAACGTTACGGATTTTACTTCACGTAAGCAACAGTCTCCATGCACTCAGATATGAGTCCCCCTTCCGTTTTACCTTCAGACGACCACAGACATCAATATAGAATCACTACAATTTGCTTTGGAGTTATTCATGGAGAAATATTAATTTATGTATCTTGATATAATTTCAGCATCCTTGTAAGCATATTCTATACCTGTATGTTTGGATTGAAGACTATAGGTTGGGCCAGCCATATCCCATCCCTGATCACAGATTCACTCAGCTGAGCAAACATATTTTTGACCTACTTTGTGGGGAGGCAATCAGTTAGTTATTGTTTATTTTAAATCACTTTGTCTTTCCAATTCCTTATCGATATGAGTGAGAAATTATACAAATAAATATAAGAGGAAAATGGAAGTATTTTATAAAACAATAGATGGTTTTATTCCAGAGATATATTAATACCCTAAGCTAACCATCAGTTACTACCAACATTGCCCCAACCTTTATGTGACTCTCGAAGAGGCATGAAACTGTTAAATTTTTTTAACAACTCTTAATCTTTCTCATATCTAATTATGTAAATTTTTGCTAAAAATTAGGTAGGACTTACTAGCTCCTACTATAATTCTATTTCTTATGGATAATGCCTAGATATGATTCTAGGAGAATGGGGAAAAGGAAAGAAGGGGGGGGAGGGAGGGATGGAGGGAGGGAAAGAGATTTTAGGTTCTACAAAGGACTCATCCATTTACACACATGGTCGATTTACACACATGGTCGTGTAGCCATTTGGCATACTGAACAAAGTTTCTTCTGAATGTAATAGAAGTACAAGTTCAAGAAAAAGGTAATATATAGAGTCTGCACTTAGGTACCTCAAGTCTTTAAATTAATGGCCTTTTTCACAAGTTTAAAGCCTCTTGGCAAATAACTGGAGCAACATGGACAGAACACGGACAGAACGTGGACACACGTGGACACAACATGGACAGAACATAGACACAATGTGGACAGAACGTGGACAGAACGTGGCCTACAAGACTTTCCTTTGCTAAGTTGAAAAGAACATTCCTGCAACAGACTACCTCTTGTTCAAAGAAGAAACAACTCCACGAAAGAGAAGAAAAGAGCAAGAGGAGTGGGAGGTGTACTTTAGTGGGGGGTGCTGTGCTGGTGGAGAGTCCGTCTCACTGAGCAAAACGGAGGTCAACCTAAAATAAAAAGTTGGAAGCTTTTTCTGAAAAGAGTGACAGGATCAGAGTCATGGCTACTTAGCAACGGGTTGGGCTTCATAGGAGGCATGGGTTGAAGCTGCCATCCATGCAGCATGAGTTACTAGCTGGCTGATTTCTGTGTATCTAGTCACTAGTTAACAGTGTTAAAATGTATTCCCATTTAAAATCAGACAAGATTAAAGCCAATTCGGGTGTTATTTGAGAAAACAGCTATAAGATAGTCTGTCTTTTCCAGGAAGAATAAGTGATAGTACACATTTATAATCCTGTTTAATTTCTCCTCCTAAGAAAATGGAGTGGACATTCTTTGTGTATCCCACGTGTTAACTGTAAGGGTTATTGTATACATCATTCCATAACAAACAAATTCATGAGAAATCTGAGAGGTGAGATTGGCCAGAGGCATCAGGACTCTGGGAAAGAGAAGGTGGTGAAGGCTCCGAGTTTTCTTTTTGCGACATATATCTCGGACTTTCAAAGAAGCAAATAACCAAATAAAAGATCTATACCATTTCCAGCCAAAACTCCAGGAAGGAGGGAACCGAATACTTCCTTATAGAACAGCAAACACCATGAAAACAGGGCGGGAGGGGGCTCAAGCAGTGGGGCCAAAATATCTAAAGGAGGTGCTCACTCTGGCACATCATCCAGACTGAAAAATACCCCCAAACTCGGAAAGAGTGTGGTCATGTTGAAAGGAAGCCCAGACTTGTATCTCTTCAAGAGGAAAGACGCCACCCTGGCATGATCATTGGAGACCCCGTTCTGGCTCCTCCTCACCTAGTAATAGCAAAGAATCCATTTGCTTCTTCACTGAGAGATCTCAAAGGAAGCTTTATAGAGTGGGGAATTCAGAGTCGGGTTTCATGGTTCACACAAGTCATTAGAGAACACAGAGGCTGAGAAAGGGAGATTATAAGTTCAAGGTCATCCTCAATCACATGGTGGGATCTGTTTCAAAGAGACATCTGTGGATCAAGAAAGGGAGGAGGGAAAGAAAGAGTGTCTGTGCACTTAAGCCCCACTGGCATCAGAGGGATTGTCCCTAATGGGGTCAGGTATATATTAAAGACATACTCAAACCCTCTCAGCCAAGGAGGTCTAGTAGAGGGGTGATCTTACACTCTTAGTAGTAAAAAGAAAGCACACAACCCTGAGGGACCAAGAAGGAACCTAATCATGTATAAAACGGAAGGAAGTTCGTGGTACCAGATGAAGCCAATGAAAAGAGTAACCTGAACTATGATCCAAAGTCTCATCAAACAGAGCGAAGGTCCTCAGGCTCAATGTTTTTCAAAAGCATTTGGTCTATAAGAACAGGGAAATATCAGCTTGAGGGAAAAGTGTCAGTACTTGGTGACCATGGTAGGAATTCTGACAGACTTTAAAGCAGGACAGGGAGAGAGAAGGGGAGATAGTAATTACATAAAAATGTTTCAAGGAAAAATTACAATCAAGATTATGACAAATTACAAAAATATGAAATTTTAGCTAATGAGGTTGAATTTGTGGAAATTTTATAAATAAAGGTATGATAGCCAAAAGAAAAACCTCAGTAGAAGACTATGTAGCAAAAAGGAGGAGATAGTCAAAGGAATTAATGAACTAGAAAACAGAGCAACAGAAAATACTCAGTTCTATGGCTTGAAAGACCATAGACCATAAAGGCAAGCATACACTGTTTTCTGGTAAAATGAAGGGGTTATGTCCTTCAAAGAATCTTCTAAAGTTTGCCCCCTCTGAACCATGCTGCTCTCAGTCTTGCCTAGAGAATCTGCTTTTTCAGATGTGGGAAAATACCAGAGAGACCCAAGACCCATCAGAATGACAAGAAGGGGTCTGAGTGCCTCACATGAGATGAGTCATGTCTATCAAACCCACCAGGGTCCAGCAAACATTTCGAAGAAGGGGAGGATTAAATATGAGTGGTGCTCTCACTGCTGGCCTGGGAACCTCCTCAGAGAGACAGCAGTAGACATTGAGGAGAGTCAAAACTCATCAAAGCAGAAAGTCAGAGGCTGCTGAGAGCTCAGCACCAGAGGCTTGTGGCATACCCTGCCTCCATGACTCAGGGAACATTGCAGAAGAGGGGTTGGAAGAACCACAGGGAGGGGAGGTGTACTCTGAGACACTGACCCTCTCACAGAGACTGGTCCATTCATGACCCCACAGTGAACACCAATAAACAACCCCACTGAGGAGGGTTCTAAGCAAGATGGGCAAGGGAGAAGGAACAAAAGAATTTAATATGATGGGAATAGAACCAAATTGCAATATGTTCATATATTACAGCTCCCAATAAAATTTAAAATATGAAAACAAGAAGAAAAATTTTTCTGGGACTGGGAAGATTGATACTTGGTTAAAGGTGCTTCCTTGCAAAAGTTAAAATCCCAAGCCACCCATACCAGCTGGACACAAAAATGGTTGCAAGCTTCTGGAGTTTAATGGCAGCCACAAAAAGCCTTGCATGTCCCCCCACAGGCACACACACAATTAAATGAATAAATAAATACTGAAAATGAATAGAATAATCTGAACAACAAGCATATAGACAGAAAGGAAATCCAAATTTTAGAAATCTGTGGGACAGTCAAAAACTATATCCTTTTCATCACAGATTTGGAGGAGGAACATAGGACCATAAAAGCACTTGATAAAAATCAGGACTAAAAGCTCAAATTTGGCAGAAGATTGAAAAATACCAAATGCCAAAAAAATTAAAAAAAATGTCTTGGAGGTATGCCACAGTTAAACTTCCATAAACTAAAGACAACAAAATATATCCAAAGTCATAAAACAGAAACAACACCTTACCTGTGTGAGTGAGTGTGTGTGTGTGTGTGTGTGTGTGTGTGTGTGTGTGTGTGTGTGTGTGTGTGTGTGGAGGGGGGGGAATCATATGTCACCAGGCTACTACGGCATTATGAGAAGATGAAGTGGTAGAAAGCATTTTCCAAGAACTGAGAAAAATATAATCCAGCATTATTAATCAAATAGAAGCATCCCTAGAGTAACAGGGGAAGTAAAACATCCTCAGGTGAAGGGAACAGAAAAACAGAGGTTTGTTTGCTAGCATGCGTTCCACAAAAAAAGGGGCTAAAGATATTTATTTACATGAAATAGGAATGATGAAGCAAGAAATAAGGAATATCAGGAGGAAAAAGACCTTGGAAGTAGAAAAACCCACTGGGCAAGTATAACAGAAAATTAAAATATATGATAAACATGAGATGGAAAAGAGTCAAGCAAGGTCTTTCTTCAGAGTTTGCTGTGGTGTTCAGTTCCATGCAGGGCTCTTCTCTCCCCACCCCAATGGTGAGAGTGTAGTCAACTCCTCAAGGCATCATTGACAAATACACCATAGAACTCTGATATCTGATTGGCAAGTTCAGAGGCCAGTTTCGTTCAATAGCACTCAAAAGAAATAAATAAGAATAAACGTCTGTGAGGATGTGACTTAAAGCCTCCATACAAGACTTACTTGATGGCTTTTCTCATTAGTGAACATAAAACAATTCCCAAGAGGCTAAAAAGAATCTTCAGAAATGATCTGGCAAAAAAAGATATGGTCAGCCTGGGCTAGAATGAGACACTACCTCAGAAAAACAAAACAAAACAAAAATATATATGGTCCAGAAAGAAGATACCGCTGTCTTTGAGTAGACACACCACTAACTAACAAAAGCTGAAAATGTCATGTATTGATCCGTCCATTTTCTCTAAGTAGGTCAATGTTGTGTTAACAAACATAGATTTATAAGAACACAAGCACAGGAAAAGCATTTTCTCCATGCCATGGATGGAATAATGAATGTCCTCTGAAAGCTCATATCATGAAGGTTCTGCCCCTAGCACAGATCGTACCATTGGCAGGGGGTCCTCACAGGGGTGAGCACACACATTTAGAAGGAGATTGCCTGGACCTGTATGTCCTCATCCTCTTGCTCTTTGGCCATGAGTAGAGACCAGGGAATGAGGACGGAAACCACAACTGATCAGGGATGGGGAGGGGGGGAATTGGGGAATTCGGGATAACAACGCATGGTTTGCCCACTAAATAATGTAACTCATTATGGACAATAAATATATATTAAAAAAAACTGGGAGTCAACCAAGATCCTTTTCCAAATGGGTAATCTTGGGTAAACTGATCTGGTAATGGAAACTGAATTGACATCCTCTAAAGACCCTTCTTTCTCACATATTACTTTCGTCTTCCTTTAGGATTTATTTCACACCGAAAAGCACACATCAGCTCATAAAGTTAAAAAAAAATGGTATTTTGCAGACAAATGAAGGAAACAAAACTTTCCATATGCAAACTAGATTGGGAACAGTTTTGATGATTGTTTACAAGCATGATTTTGTTCATGTATTCTCATTAAAAACATATTTTATACATCAACTTTACTATAGGAACATACTGTGTCTTGCTATTGTTCCCATCAGCTTCTATTCCACTAAGCGCCCTCCTCAGCGCCAGCATGGGTCAGCCCTGTGGGATTGTGAATGCATCAGACAGTTCTCGGACCAGTGCCTCACTTCCCCAGCCTGCGGCTTTTACATTCACTGCTTCCCTCTTAATGTTCCGGAGCCTTAGAGGGTGTGTGACAAATCTGCTTTAGTGCTGAGCTCTTGATAGCTTCTTCTTTGCTGCCTTGATGAGATTTGAGGCTCCTTGGGCTCTATGGCCACCTCTGTGGAGAAGTCTCTCTGGCGAGCAGTGAGAGCAGCACTTAGATTTAATCTGCCATTTGCTCTGCTATGTTGCTTGGTGGGTGTGATAGATAAGACTCATCCAAGGTGGCCACCGGGCTGTCTCTTGTCGTTTTGATACGTTATGGGTCTCCCTGCCAACATCTGTAAAAAGCAGGTCCTCCACAGAGTGCGAGCAGCATGGAGCACAGGGGTGAGCACACACATTTAGAAGGCTTTTGATGAGCATGGCCTCTCCTTTTTAGCCCACGAACAGCGGATGCTCCCCTGCAGGCTCTAGGACCTTCCAAGCCTTCCCACTGAGCAGACTTTATATCCAATCAGAGAGCCATGGCTTTCTCCACTCTGGCACCCTAGGGGTACATCTTGCTTGGCTGGTTGGCTTTGTAGGATGCATGGATCCACTGTTCACACTGCTCGTGACTTTCATCCCCTAGCAGTCCACAGGTGCTTTCCGTCATTAGGACAGCTGTCCGGCTTCCATCTCAGTTCCAGCTTAACTTCTTACGGTGTCAGCACCTAGTTCAGGCGGGTGTTTGTGGGCTTTGGTAATACCCTGTAGTGTTTCTCCGGGAGTGCCGGGGAGGGAGCTCACTGTGGGGCCAGGAGACCAATCTCTGGCACTGGTATTTAACAGAAACAGCCTGTGGTTTTTAGGGTATCGCTTTCTCCACCCCAACAGGATAAGTCCACTCAATCTCTTCCTCTTTTATAAGAAAGTTATATCTTTTAATTAACTACTGAAGAGCTACATTTCTATAGCAATCAATCATACCAGCTTTAGTTTTGTGCATCCTTCCCTCACCCCACTCCCCCTTAGGTTTTCCGTATATTCTGTCTCTCCACTTGGCTGTCTATCCCCTCCTCTGATCTCCTCCTGCTTCTCCTGTCTCCAAGCCTCTTTCTCACTTCCTCACTGGTCTACTGATGATTACTAAAATATATGAACAAATCTATCCCAAGTTAGGATCCACATAAAACACACATGAGTCTTTCTGAGCCTGGCTTACCTCAGTATAATTCTTTCCAGATTGATCTGTTTTCCTGCAACTTTCATTATTTCAGTTGTCTTTAATACTGAATAGAACTCCATTATGTATATGTACCACATCTTAATTATCTATTCATCAGTTGGGCTGATTTTGTTACCTAGATATTGTGAATAGAGCGGCAACAAACATAGCTGAGCAAGTGTCTCTGTGAAGTATAGGGTCCTTAGGGTATGTCGATCAAAAGACACAGGCTATCAGGCTGGCCATCTGCTGTCTTCAAGAAAAAGGGGTCTTGAATAGCTATAGCTTGGTCAAATGGAGATCCATTTTAGGTTTTTCAGAATCATACATTACAACAATAGGTGGATAGCAGTGAGTTCTTCCACCACACTATAACCAGCATTTGTTGCCATTTGATTTTTCAATGATAACCATTCTGACCAGAGTGAGATGGAGTCTCAAAGTAGTTTTAATGACATTTCCACTATGTCTCAAGATGTTGAACTTTTTTATGTTTATCAGCTATTTGAATTTCTTCTCCCGAGAATTCTTTCTTCATTCTTTGCCCATTTTTGGCTGTGCTGATAGACTTGTGTTTTCTTTGCGTATTCTAGATATTAATCCTCTGTCACATGTAAAGGTGGCAAATATTTTTTTCCTATTCTGTAGGTTGTCTGTTGACCTGGTTAGTGGTTTGTTTAGCTATGCAGTAGCTTTTAGTTTCAGAAGATCCCCGTTGAGAGTTTGACTTCCTTCCTGGGCTACTGTAGTCTTATTCAGAAAGTCTTTCACTACATCTAAATCTCGGAGTGTTTTCCAAGTATTTTATTTCATTGTTTCAGGTCTTGTACTGAATTCCTTGAACCATGTGTAGTTAATTTTTATGTAGGGTGAGAGAAGAGGGATTAATTTCATTCTTCCATGTGTGATTGTTCAGCTTCTCCAGGATCATGTGTTGGAAATGCTGTCATATCTCCAATGTGTGTTTTTTGGCATCTTTGACAAAGACCAGGTGGCTGCAGTTTGATGAATTTATATTTTGATCTTTTTTCTATTCCACTGATACATGTATCTGTTTTGTAACAGTACCATGCTGTTTTTATTTTCATGGTTTTGTAATATAGCTTGAAATCAGTTATAGTGATACTGATACCGCCAGCTGTATTCTTTTTGCTGAGGACACTTTCAGCTATTCAAGGCCATTATTTCTTTTTTTTTATTGTTCATAATGAGTTACATTGTTTAGTGGGCAAACCATGAGTTATTATCCCCAATTCCCCGTTGACCCCTCCCCCCTCCCCAGTCAGCTGGATATCCTCCTCCGTGGGCCATCTGTATCAGTCTTTGTAGTAGGGGACCATGGATAGCTCATTCTTCGGCCGGGCTCTCATGTCTCAAGTGTGTAGTTACTGAGGGTTGCCTAGTGTCTGCTATTCTCCCCCACCACGGCTCTCACAATCTTTCCGCCCCCTCTTCTGCTCAGTTCCCTGAGTCGTGGTGGGCGAGTATTGAGGCTGCTATGGTGTTGTGAGCTTAGGGGTTTTTGTGTCGAGGTTCGTTGGTTTCTGTCACACTGGCTTATCTTTCGTTGATTGGATGGCTATGGCTGTGGGTCCCTTGTACATCCAATCGTTCTCTGTGGGGTTCCATATGAATCCTCCCCCATATGACTGTGGTGGCTCATCTCATGCCAGGATCTCATTTTTCTGCCTGCAGTCGGTTGGTAGGGATTATATGGGCCACAGCTCCCTCACTGTATCCTGAAAAATACAAACACAATCTCCATCGGAGAATGAGGTCAGTATCCATTAACAAATATACAACGATCTGGGTTACTTAGCTTCTATTTTTAAAAGCCTCCCCGGCAGTCACTCGCATAGTGCATCTTTTCTTGGGAGCCCAAGAGTATGTGATCCGTTGCATATCGCCCTGAATCCCCGGTTCCAATGAAGACAAGGCCATTATTTCTTGAAGACAACCGATAAGTGGATTCATTTTTCTGATCCAGCCCGATAAACGGTCTTTTGATTGATATCCAGAGTTATAATTGAGAGGTGTTGTTAATCCCTGTCAAGATGAAGACACTGTAAGCTTGCTGTTTTTGCAAACATGTATGTTTTGGCTTTACTGTTTCTTTCTGTCTTGTAGCCTCTTCAGTGTGTGCATTGCTCAGTTCAGTGTGTAGTGGTCCATCCTTTATATTTCGTTCTCGAGGGCTGGCTTAGAGCTCACATATTCACATAGCTGGCGTTTATCATGTAAAATGTTTCTTTCTCCTTCTATTATGAGTGATTTGGGGGGTATAGTAGTTTGGGTTGGCATTTGTGGCTTTCAGTATTTGAAATACTCTATTTCAAGCCCTTTTGGCTTTGATAGATTCTATTGAAAACTGGGATACTAGTCTAATGGGTTTACTTTTGTATGCAATGAGCTTCTTCTGTTGTGAAGCTTTTAGTACTCTGTTTTTTCTATATTTAGACATATAAATCATAGTGTGACATGAGGAATTTATTTTCTGTTCCTATTGGCCTTCTGTATACCTCTTGTATCTAGAGAGGCTTCTCTTTGGAAAGGTTTCAATTTTTTCTTCTATAATTTTGTTGAAGATATTTTCCATGTCACTGACCTTAAGTTCTCTTTTGCCTGTGATTCAAGCATTCTGCTGATCAGGAGGCAGTCCTTTTGTCTTGCCCAAATGTCACACCGTGGCTCCACTGGGCACCTACGGTGCACTGGGGCCAGGATTGCTCCTCCAGGATAAACACATCTGGGTTATAACCTCTCTGGGCCTGGGCCTGAACTACTCCAGGTGGTCTTCTCAAGTCAGGGGTAGGGGTCTGAGCTACTATGCCTAGTCTTCCTTTCTCAGGGATGGGTAACCAGCAAGCATGTGGGTGGCCACAGGGGAGTCTATTGCACAATCATCTTGGACCCATGAGGAGCAGCCTGGTCCACCTTGCTCCTGGCCACCAGCTCACCAGGCTTTTATTTATTTTCAAGTATCACATCCATTTTTATTTTTTTCTGTATTTAGCTTTTCATTGCTATTGCATAGAGGAACATCAATCAGCTGTATTTTCTAATGAGTTTTTCTTGGCAAGTGTATTCTACTTATAATCAGCTACTTTAGTCTTAGTTTAACTTGTTCCTAGATTTGGTTGTTTCTATACATTTTCAAACATTTAAAACTGTTTTAATTTATTTTGGGGAGAGATGGGAGAGAGAGCAAACCACAGCCTCTTGCCACTGCAAACAAACTTCAGACACATGTGCAAATTTGTGCATCTGGCTTTTTACATAGTTACTGGCAAATTGAACCCAGGCTGGCAGGATTTTTAAGCAAGTTTCTTTAACCACTTAGCCATATCTCAGCCCTCTATGTTTACTCAATAAAATGACATGTTAGAATAAATCAGGGTTTTATAAGATGTGCTTAGTACTTGGTTATATTTCGCATATGTAGGTCCTTTTTCTGGTGACAACAGGTGATTAATATGACACTAATATACTTCAGACAGAATGAGTAAGCATTAGGGTTATTCACATCACAGGAGATAAGGAAGCTATCCATCTTCTCCATGTGATATGAAATTAATTACCTTTTCCTTGATGATCTGTAATAACTGGTAACACTCGTTGTGCCATTTCTGATTGAAATCATTTCGTTATTTCATTCCTCAAGCCCAGTTTAGGACTTATATTTTTCTTTACTTCTCATTTTATGAGGTCATTTTTATAATTACTATATATGTAAATATAGACTTATATATTCATATACTTTTATATATACTCATATTCACATACATATTGTATACATACATACATCACTTAATGATGGTGATACATTCTGAAAAATATCTACTTGGGCAATTATAAAGATCATAGGATGGTCATATAGAAACTTAGACAACATCGTTAAGTGATATCACCCAAGTAAAAGCAAGAGACATCCTGTAATCCCACTCCAGTACAGAGAATTCCTGGAAGACGGTTGAAGCAGAGAGCCTGGCCAACACAGTGGGGATCAATGGGAATGAGAATGACAGGCTTTGCCTCAAATGAGAAAGTTATTGGTTCTTTCAATAGTTATCATCTATTTTTCCATAAAATAAGAAGCCAGACAACATGGTTTCACTTCATGATTTCATGGTGTTGTGAACATTCAGTGTTCAAATGCTATGTTTTGGGTTTTGGATTTTGATTTTGGTGGGTCTGATTCTCTCTCAGGATCCTGAGCAGCAGCTGCTGCAGTTCTTAAGCCCCATGACCGTGATGAGAAACAATGAACACTATCAGTGTGCTGTGTTGACAAGCTAGGGCATTAGTAACGGTGGGTATATTGCCTGCAATTTCAAGTTATAGTACTTTCTGACCGGAAGGATGGCTAGGTGGTTAAGGCACTTGCTTGTCAGCCAGGGTTTGATTCTTCAGTATCCAGAGAAAGTCAGATGCACAAAGCAGTGCTTGCATCTGGAGTTTGTTTGCAATTGCCAGTGGCCCTGGCATGCTCATTTCCCTGTCTCTCTCACTCTACTCTCTTCCTCTCCCTTTGCTTACAAATAAATACATAAGAAAATAAATATAAAAAATATCAGGGCTCATCTTTAGTACAGGGTTATCTAGCATAATTATGATCATCCTGAAGCTGTCTATGTCTGTGGGAGGGAGAACCCGTTGTAGTCTGTACTCCCTGGGAAGAACGAGGAAGCTGAATAAACTGTCACATGGATGCTCTGTCCTGTTATGGGGTCAATAACTTTCTTTTTTTTAATATAAATTTATTGTCCATAATGAGGTACATTATTTAGTGGGCAAACAATGCGTTGTTATCCAGAATTCCCCAATTCTCCCCTCCCCATCCCTGATCAGTTGGATATCCTCCTCTGTGGGCTGTCTGGATTAGTCCTTGTGGCAAGGGATCCTGGATATCCTAGTACTCAGAACTTTCTTAAGTAAATGAATAGTAAAATATTAAATGAAGAAATGAAACTGTAAAGGAAATAATAGAACAACAATTTAGAATTGAATCAGTCAATAGTTATACAAAACTTTTTATATCCTGCTAGGTCTTTGGAAGAAGGTTTTGCATTGTTCGTAGTACATACTTATGTTTGCTTGCTTCTGGCCATAATGGAAGGTTGTATCTTCCAAGCATCTGGTGGTGTCAGTGACCATGTGCTGCACGTTGGCAGCACAGTGTGGTCAGATGGTCCTTCTCTCCTTCATGCTAAAGCAGAAGGTTAGGATGTTCGCTTTATCTTTCCTTGTATGCTGTGAGCCAAGCACATGATGTCAAGGAGATACGACCTTAAAGATCTTATAAGAGAAAGACCCATTGAAGCCCTCTCTGGTTAAATAAAGAATTTTGCATGAGGAAGAAATGAAACTTGTGCTAGCATCCTATGGTCACAAAACCTACTATATCTAGTATGTACTCATAAAATAGAAAAAAATATTTTGGGAAAGCCAAAGATACTTTGCATCCTTTCCAAACCTGACCTGTTCCATTATAAGCAAGAAACCATGGTGATGAGATAATGCCTATATATTTGATACCATGTCAACATCACTGTTTATTTAAGGACCTTGAGGAACGTAATCTTTATGCTGATACTAGAGTCAGAAATGTCAGAATACACACAATGTTGCCAAAGAAATAATAATAGATATTACGCCTTCATGTGTTTATATGATGCACATATTCTTTAGTTTTGTCTGCCAAGGTCGCTAGAGGAAGCAGCATCCCAGAGGCAATTCGCATTTCTAGCAAACAAGTCTTGCTAAGTGCCATTAGCAGGTAAAGGGAACCAGGGTTCCCTGCAGAAAAGACTGAGGCTTGATTTGGAGAAGTCTGAGAAGCATTGAGCACATTGCAGTCCCAGTAGGCAGTGATTTTGTTAAATCCCCAAACTCAAAACCAAAAACAAACAGCAACAACAAAAAACCCTGAGCATAAAAAAAGCAGATTGAGCAAGTGAATGAGAAAGAGAAAGAGAGAGAGAGAGAGAGAGAGAGAGAGAGAGAGAATGAGATTGTGTCAGAAGGATACAGAGGCATCCTGAAGGACTTCCCAGTGGCCAAAGCTGAGGGAATCTCAACACCATATATATATATATTACATATATATTACATATATATTACATATATATTACATATATATTACATATATATTACATATATATTACATATATATTACATATATATTTAACATATATATATATAACATATATATATATTACAGTAGTGTTTAACTGACAGATAAAGTGAATATCCATGAATCCCTATTGATAAGAGGAAGTAGGAAACCTTCCATACAGAATTCCAAGTGAGGGAACGAGGGCATTTCCTGCAGGCATCATCCACTGCTAAACAGCAGTAAATTAGTGGGTGACACTTTATGGAGGAAAAGGGCATTTGCACAGTCTCAAAGCATTTCATCTCCAACACATGTTAATTACTGTGGTGCTTTTACTGTATTGTCACAAACATGTATACAAGTTCCCTCCACAGCAGTGATCAAAAGTCCTTAATAGGTCAGGAGGCGCTCTATAGAAATGTGCACAGCTGAGAGCTCAGAAAAGCTGGTTTGGGCCAGTTGGAGGCAGTCAAGCAGATTCATTGAAGGGGTAGTGTGCTGCGTGGCAAGTTGAAGTTTGTGTGGAGGTGACAGGAAGAGCAGGGCAGTGGCTGGAGTACAAGTGTGAGCATCAGATGGCGTAATTCAGACACGCCTGCCACTGCCTCCAGATGAGCCCCATGGCTGCATCACCGCCATTTCTCACTTCCAGCCCTCAGTTGCCTTCCACATGGTAGTCCTGCCCTTCTCTTCCTAACCTTTAGTCCATGTATAACACACAGACAGATTGGCCTAAGAAATATACCTGTATTGATGCTCACAACCTATCCTGGCATCCACATCACCAAGAGAAATAAACATCCAGTCCCTAAAATTTGTTACTAGCAGAGGAGTTTCTGAGCTCCTAGACTCCTGGTGTCCCCTGTGTGCTAGGTCAGAGGAGCCCTGAGCAGACCTCAAGCACCCCATGTACTGTTCACAGTTGCTTTCCTCTGCCCTGCTTTATCCTGTGGGCATTTCTGCTGTATGTCTTCAACATGTGTTTCAGTGGATTATGTTTTCATCTCTGAAGTGCTTAGCAGGCACATGGATGAGCACTTAGTTTAGTTCCAGGTGTGAAGAAGGTAAAACAATGCGGATGAGACAGCTGAGCCACAGGAAAGGCTGTGGGGGAAGTGGGGGCAGAGACAGCTGGGAAGAGGTTCAGGAGATGTGGTATGTCGTGGTCCATAAAGAGGTCCTTAAACTGAATCCAATTCAAAAGAAAAGCTCAATTTCAAATTCCTGAGTGAGTTCACATGGGAATTATGTCTTATGTCCCATAACAGACCACAAAAATTATGTAATGGAGAAAATGATGATCATCTTTGTACACACATGAGGGTCGAGGGGAGACTGGGCATGGTAACTCACATCTCTAATCCCAGCACTCAATCAGCTGAGACAAACAGATTGCCATAAATTCAATACTGACCCAGGTTATATTGTGAGTTCCAGGTCTACCTGGGATACAGAGTGCTTCCTGTCTCAATAAAACAAAAATTAAAAAACAACTAGTAGGTAGAATCACCAATAATTGGACTTACTTATGGGTATAAGCGTTTCAAGAAGAAAATTAATGTTAATGAAGGTGAAGGCAGCACCTGGGTGCCTCACTGATGTGTACATTACCCAACTGCTCCATGATGTTTCAAGATAAATGAATCACTTGGTAATGCTCTTAGCTGACCCCTCTAGAAAGAGCATTTTTCTGGGTAAATGATCTGATCTTGATAAAAACGGAAGAGAAATGACTGAATGTGTGCTGGTGTCATCGTGCAACTCCAAAGTCGCCAAATTAGGCCTGCCTTTTGCTGTCAATGTGACCCTTTTGCTGGGAAAGATGAAATTTCCATTCTGCTCTGGTTCAAGGGGCTACAATGGGTTGGTAAGTCTCTTGCCATTCTCTATGTCTCTAGTTTTTCAAATATTTTTGACACAAGCCATTTTCCCAATACTAAAAGCTAAAAGTCCATATGTGTCATTCAGTTACTGGAGTGGAGGGCAAGGCTCTTGCCAAATGGCATCAATTCACAAGCCTCTGCTTCCACTTTGGCTATGACCTTATTCACACCTGAAGCTTTCGCCATTGCCCACATTTTCTAGGGGAAAAAAAGATGGAATTCTGCAACAAACATCTGTTGGACTCAGAAACTACATTTGACTGCCTGAGGTGTTCCATCTTTGACATAGCAATAACCCCATCTAAATCTGTTTTAATCAAATTGTAAGCACAGAAAGAAAAGATTGATTCACTTGCATTATTAAATATTTCTGTGAAAGTCATCCTTTGCAACAGAAAACAAGAAGGGATCCATGGAAACTTTGTGAGCTAATTAATTACAACAATTAATTATTGTTTCCTTTCAAGACCTTGAGAGTCACTTTGTACTGTGTATTGTAGGAGGTGAAGAATTCCCTGGCATG
This sequence comes from Zapus hudsonius, assembly GCA_004024765.1. Lineage (NCBI taxonomy): Eukaryota > Metazoa > Chordata > Mammalia > Rodentia > Dipodidae > Zapus > Zapus hudsonius. Next base: position 34,055 of record PVHP010006130.1, read on the forward strand.
CAATACTGTAAGGGCAAGGGTATCTACCTGACTTCCCACACTGTGAGTTCTCTTTTAGGACCTCACTGTGGAGTCTTCCTTCCCTCCCCAAGTATCAAAATCCACTGATAGACAGCCTTTGCTCCACCCATCTCTGATTCCTACTTCAATTTATCAACATTGTGGATGTCTTTATTTTTCAAATGGTGTGTCTCCCTTTACCATATGATTTCAGGAGCCATGATGAGAAGTTTCAGTGTAACTTTAGTTCAATATGTAATAGAAATTGAAAGTCTTATTGCACTACCCTTTCTCTTCTCTCTGACCCAGCATAGAAGAGATCACCTAGGTGAATATCCCGGCATTCCAGAGGTGATGAAGATGAAGGATAGCACATACTAGTCGCAGGGCACTGACATCACCACAAAATTTTATCTGATAAAGTCCAGGTTTTCTTCTTGTGAACATTGGTAGCATGATACATTATGTTTTTTTTCAAGTACACATTTCAGTGAAGTTGGAAAACATGGCACACTGTTAACAAGCTTATAACTGTGGTTTGCATCTTGACCTGCTTCCCAAATCCCATCTCAGATCTCTCTGGGAGCTAGATCTAACTGAAGTGATGGAGATCTTTTCCCCATAATACCCACTGCCTAGTTGCCTGGTTAAGTTGTTGGAAAGTACCAGGAAGACTTGAATGATGAGTTCCCTGGAAGAAGATGAGGAACTGTGTCCTCCTACCTCAGCTCCCATTCCACATTCCAGCCCTGCTGTGGGTGAAGTACAGCCAGTTCCACTTGTCATTCATGGAGCTGAGCACCTCGGCAATACCAAGTGGCTTCGGGCAGAGGGAGTGCACGAAGGAACGTGAGCCAGAGAGAAATCCTCTCCCATTGTCATAATTGTCTTCCCTGGTGATGTTTCTCACTGGAGTGCCCAGGGTCTTTCTTGTTCCATTATCTCTTTTTTGCTCTTTTAGGAATCGCTCTTAGTACCTTGGCTTTATTCCTCTGGAGAAATCTCAAATCTTGGTTTCTGGCTCTCTCGAAGTCCGTCATGTACGTAGGCACTGACCAAACATCTCTGGAGAGACCTGTAGCCTGTGCTTCCCATCCCCCAGGTGCCACAGAACCCACACGTACCTTCATCTGTCAGCCCCCTCTGTAAGTGCTGGAAATTCAGTGTTCCCAGAACTTATATGAATCTGGAAAGTCATTTATGTTCACTTCTTGTTCTCTGTTTCCCACCTCCAAACCTTCAGATAATTCTTTTTCTCTGCCTTCAGAACCATGAATTACACGCATAAGTCCAGGTTACCACACTCCCATGCCCTAATTACTTTCTGGATCATTTTCCTAATTTTGTCTTTTTCTCAGTGCCTGATGAATCATGTTCTGTGACTCAGTGGGCTCAAAACCCCTGAAACAGTGTCTTACATGCTCTGGAACATAAACCAAAGGCCACAGGAATCCCTCTAGACTAGGCTTCTGCTGGGCTCTCTAACCTCACCTCCATGATGTTGGAGGTGCAGTGAGCATGTCTGGACTTCACGCTGATCTGATCGCTGCAGGAGCTGGGTTCCTGGAGAATGACACTTCCTCTCATTTCTGTTTGCTCAGCTATTTGCTTCATGCCCCTCCCTGCTCAGCCTTCTGCTGTCCCAGCCCCACAAGTGGTCCTTTCCACCCCTGCCCTCACATCTATCTAGGTCTAGTTCCTGATTTCATCAGCTTTCAACATTTCATGACTTAACCATTATGGTACTCTTGATTGTTTTGTCTCCTACAATAGGTTCAAGAAAAGCGAGAATGTCTTTGCTCTGCACACTAACTCATTCCAGTAGCTTTGCCTGGCATGGGATAGTCACATGATCAATGTATTACCCTTAGTATTCAACTTCTTATTTTATTTTTTCGAGGTAGGGTCTCACTCTCAGGCTGACCTGGAACTCACTTTGTAGTCCCAGGTGTTCCTCCTACCTCTTACCTCTGCCTCCTGAATGCTGGGATGAAAGGGACACACCACCACACCAGCTAAAATCAACTTACATTAAACCCAAGGATTAACTGACTTAGTCCTCAGTAAGAGAAAAGAAAAAGAAAGAAAGGCCAAAGGAATCAGCTCCTTCTCCTCACTCTTTGTGAGGCTCGGGATTAAGGAATCCACCTCTTCCCCCTTGTGTTAGGGAAAGGATGGGACTCAGTATTTATTATGCTGCGGATGACTCAGGTCAGAAAATCCTTGATAGCTCTTGGATAGCATGTCGATGACTTGAACTGACTGAAACACAAGCAACAGCAGTGAACCTTTGGGTTCTGATCCTCCATTATTCATCACTCTAAAGACAGTGTGGCACATTCTTCTCGCCTGTGTCATATTCCTTAAAACCTCCTCCTGTAATGGAGACACCCCCCCCAACTTCATACTGACACACTGTGCTACTTAGCAGGTGACAAGCTGGAGGTATTTTCCCGGCTATCCTGTGAACCTGCAGGTCAGGCTTTTCTTCCTGACCTGGCAAGAGAACACCTGTGGACAAACTGCCTGAGGAGCACCTCTGTACCTCTGGATCCAGCAGGCTACTCATCAGGAATTTCAGGTAGCAGCTGGTCCTCATCATCTAGGAAAAGTGTTTGTACTCCAAGGCTAGAGAGGCCTCTTAGGTTCGGGTTTTTATTTTATTTATTCATTTTTCAAGCAGAGAGAGAAAGAGAGAGAGAGATTACATCAGGGCCACTGGGGAATTGAACTGGGGGCCTTAGGCACTGGAGGCAAGTGCCTTAACCAATGAGCCATCTCTCCAGCCCCCAGGTTCCGTTTTTATAAACACAGTACTACAAACTTTGTGTGTTCTCAGGAAGGTATTTGGTCTAGCAACCCCAAGACACTCTGTGTTAGAGATAAATCCCAAAGCCCTGCCAACTGTATAGATAAAAAAATACAGTTCTCATGAGGAACACGTACACACTTCCTGAGAATATATCACTTAGGAAACACTTCGCTTAGCTGGGACAAACACCTGAAAACAGTAGCTGATGGGAGGAAAACTTTTATTTGGGCTTCCAGTCTTGATGCAAGCTTCATGATGGCAGGGAAAGCAAAGGCTGGACATCACCTCCTGCCAACCTCAGGTGGACAACAGAATCAGGAGAGTGAGCTGAACTAACATTGGCAAGCTAGAGCTAATGGCCTCCTGGTCTACCCCCTGCAGCACACTTCCACCAGAAAGGCTCCGCCTCCAAATTACTATCAGCTGGGGGACCAAGCATCCAAAACACAGGATATTATGGAGGACATCTTATTCAAATCACCATAATCGCCTAACAGGATTTCCTTTAAAATTAGGAATGTGTGGAATGATGAAAGTGACCTAGCCACTGGCTCTTTCTGTGTGTGTGTGTGTGTGTGTGTGTGTGTGTGTGTGTGTGTGTGTGTGTGAATGCACCAAAGCTCAGCCAGCTTTATATGGGTGGTTAAAGAATTGAGTCCAGGCTGGCAGGCTTTGCAACCAAATGCATTTAACCACTGGGACATATCCCCGGTCTCAAAAAGATGGGTTCTTTATTGTATTTTTGTTTTGTGAAGCAGAGCCAGACTCTAGCCTATACTTACCTAGGTTGCCCTCAAACTTATGGAGATCCTCCTACCTCAGCCTCCCAAGTGCTGGGACATAAAGGTTAGCCCCACCGTACCAGGTTTTACAAAGATTTCTGAATATCCTCATGGAGTTTATGTCTTCTGAAAACATTAGGCACTTGGTTGACTGTGGAATTCAGTGATTTTATTTTCCATTCATGGATTCCATGTTTTAAAGTTATACACTCACTAAAATTTGTTTATAAGCTGAAACTTCCTCCATCCTTTAAAAGAATATAAGGGGCAGTGAAATATCTGAAACTGAATAAAAAGTTTATAAGCTTTAAGCATCTATATTGAGAAATTAGAAAGATCTCAAACAACCTAACAAACCACCTCCAAGGATCTAGAAAAAACAAGAAGTCAACCCTAAACCAAGCAGACATCAAGAAATAATAAAAATTTGGGTAGGAATTAATTATATAAATACTAAAAGAACAATATATGGAAACAATCAAATGAAGCATTTATTCATTGAGAAAATAAGCAAAATTTATAAACTCCTAGCCAAATTAACAGAGAAGACCCCAAAAAATAGAGACAAAAAGAGAGTTATTATAATAGATACTAATGAAGTTCAACATATCATTAGAGAATGCATTCAGAATTTAAATTCCTCAAAGCTGGAAAACCTAGGAGAAACAGAAAAATTTCTAAATATATATAACTTCCCAAAGATAAAAGTGCATGATGTCACTTTCCTGATGGTTTAAGGATGTTGTACATTTTCTTATGTATTAGCCATTTGTATTTCTTCCTTTATAAATTCCTAGTCAATTCCCTGCCCCCTTTTTCAGGTGCACTTTTTTTTATTAGTTAATTTTTTGAGTTTTCTTTTTTTTTTAATTCTAAATAGTAGGCCTTGTTCAGTGGTATAGGTGGCAAAGATTCTGTGGTAGTCTGTTGGCTCTGTTTATGGTATGTTTGTCTGTACAAAAGCTGTTTCAGAAGCAGAGATCCTTCTGGTTGAGTGATAATTTAATTTCCATGGCTACTGGGGTAATGTTCAGGAAGTCTTTCCCCACTCCTATATCCAGAAGAGTTCCCCTATGTTTTTTTTTCCTTCCAGACATTTATTTCAGGTATTATTGAGACTTTTAATCCATTTGGAGTTGATTTTGTGCCTAGTGAGAGAAGTGGGTCTAGTTTCATTTTTGTACATATAATGATCCAATTTGTCCAATATGATGGGTTGAAGATGTAGTCTTGTTTTCAGTGTATATTGTTGACATGTTTGTCAAAGATCAAGTTCATGGAGTAAATTGAACAAAGGGTTGGGCCTTAAATTCTATTCTATTTGTCTATATTTTTGTTTTTATGCTAGTACCATGCTGTTCTTGTTACTATGGCTTTGTGGTATAGCTTTAGATCAGGTATGGTGATACCTCCCAAGGTGTTTCTTTTATTAACGATATTTTTTGATATCTGAGGTATTCTGCCACTCCATATAAATTTTGACCTTAGTTTTTCTATCTCTGAGAAGAATGATACTTGGATTTTTATTGATCTTGCATTGAATCTGTGTATTGCTTCTGATAAAATTACCATTTTCACAATATTAATTCTACCTACCCAGGAACATGGAAGTTCTTTCCATCTTCCCATGTCCTCCTCAATTTCTCTATTGAGTGTTTTTATGTTTTCATTATACAGGTCTTTCATATCCTTGGTTAGTATTGTTCCAAAGTATTTGATTTTTTTTTTTATTTTGGACATCGACAATGGGACAGCCTCCCTGATTTCTTTCTCTGTATGTTTGAGTTTTGCATATAGGAAAGCTGATTTTTATCCTGCCACTTTGCTGAAGAATTTACTACCTTTAGAAGGTTTATGGTAGAGTGCTTCAGGTCACTTATGTATAGATCTGCAAATAGGACTACTTTGACTTCTTTGTTTCCAATTAATATCCCATTCTTATCTTTCTCCTGTCTTATTACTTGGGCTAGGTCTTCAAGCACTATGATGAAGAGCAGAGGTTAGAATGGGTACCTCTATCTTGTTCCTGATCTTGATGGGAACTACTTGAGTCTTTCTTTCTCCATTAAGTATGATATGGGCTTTAGGTGCTTTATATAAAGCTTTTATGTTATTTGTGATACAAGTCTCCTGCCTAGTCACTACAGTGTTTTGATCATGAAGTAATGTGTTTTTTCAAAGGCCTTCTCTGCTTGTTTTGAAATGATCATGTGGTTCTTGTGTTTAAGTATATTTATGTGGTTAATTATGCTAATCAACTTCTATATTTTGAACCATCCCTGCATCTCTGGGATGAAGCCTGCTTGATCAGGTGGATAATGCTTTTGATATGTTATTGTATTTGGTTTGTAAGTATTTTGTTCAAGATTTTTGTATTTACGTTCATCAGGGATATAGGTCCATAGTTTTCTTGTATTCTCTGTCTGGTTTTGATAATAGAATGATGCTAGCTTTATAAAAATAGTTGGAGAGCATCTCTTTTCTCTGATTATGTAAAAAGGCTTTAGAAAAAGTGGTTTCAGTTCTTTGATAAAGGTTTGGAAGAATTCAGCTGAGAATCCATCAAGTCCTGTACATTTCCTTTTGGAGAGGTTTTGATTACATTTTTAATCTTGATGGATGTAATAGGTTTGTTTAGAAGTTTTATATACTTTGGATTTGGTTTTGGTAGGTGGTATGTATCTAGTAATTAATCCATTTCTTCTAGGTTAATCTATTTTTTTGGAGTAGAGATTTTGGAAATATGTCCTTATGATAATTCCAATTTCATTGATGTTTGTTGTTAATTTGTGACTTCTCTTTTTTGTTTGATCAGGGGTTTATTGGACAGGGGTTCATTTATCTTGCTTATTTTTTTCAAGAAGCTGCTCTTCTTTTTATCTATTTTCTTAATTGTTTATTTTCCAATTCATTCATTTCTACTCTGATCTTAGTTATTTCTTTCCATCATGAACTCTTAGGATTGCACTGTTCTTGTTTTTCACATGTCTTTTTGTGGTAGGTTAGGTTGTTAATTTGAGATATTTCTGTCTTTGTTATGAAGGCATTTAATTATATAAATTCCCCCCTTAGAACTGCCATTATCATATCCCATAAGTTTTGGTATTTTTTTGTCATCATTCTGTTCAAGAAATCTTATAACTTCCCATTTGATTTATTCTGCAACCCATTAATTGTTTAGTAGCATCTTGTTCATCTTCCAGGTGGTGGTATACTTACTGCTGTTTCTCTTGTTTTTTATTCCTATTATTAATAGATTGTGGTCCAATATAATGCATGAAGTTACATCAATTTTCCTGAATATACAGAGGCATGCTTTATGCCCTAATATATGATCTATTTTGGAGAAGGTTCTATGGGATGTTGAGAAGAACGTGTATTCTGTAGAATTGGGTGAAAGTTTCCGTAGATGTCTGTTAGGTTTAATTGATCTATGGTAGTGTTAAGATACATTATTTCCTGGATGATTTTTATTTGATCCCCTACTATGATAGTATTAGGGTTTATTTCTGATTTGTTCTTGAGTAGGTTTTGTTTTATACGATGTGATACACCTGTGTTTGGTGCATATTTATTTATTATTGTGATATTCTCTTCTTGGATTGTTCCCTTGATAAGTAAGAAGGAGCCTTCTTTGTCCTTTTTAATTACTTTTGGATTGAAGTCTATTTTGTCATATATTTATATAGTCACACCCACTTGTTTCTTATTTCCACTTGCTTCAGAAATTATTTTCCATCCTTTCATCCTGATTTGGCACCTATATTTAATAATGAGTTGAGTTTCTTGAAGGCAGCAGATTGAAGGGTCCATATTTTTTATCTACCTTGTTGAATTGTGTCTTTTGATGAGTGAGTTAAGTAAATTAGTATTTAAAGTTATAACTGTGAGGTTTGGTTTAATACCTGTCATGCTGGAGGGTTTATGGAGTCTGGTGATTTATATGCTTCCATGCCTACTTTAGCTTTACTTATCATGTTTGGCCTCTAGTGGGCACTTGAAATAGGTTGCTTGACTCTTTTGTGTGGAATTCTTCCTGAAGTATTCTTTGTGGGTTTAGCTTTGTGCTCATCTAATCGTAGAGCTGGCTTTTATCACGGAAAGTTTTCCTTTCACCGCCTATTTTGAGGGATACTTTCACTGGGTACAGTAGCCTGGGTTGAAAGCCATAGGTTTTTAGTCTTTGAGGAACTCCATTCCAAGTCCTTCTGACTTTCATGGTTTACACTGCAAAATCTCAGGTAACTCTGATGAGATCGCCTTTGTACTTAATTGCTGCTTTTAGCATTCTCTGTTTTCATTTAGAGTTATAACTGTGGTGTCACTTAGAGAGGTTCTTCTTTGGTGATGTCTGTTTGGTGTTCTACAATGTTTTTGTATCTGGATGGACCTCTCTTTTTTGAGGTTGGGAAATTTTTTTCAATAATTTTGTTGAATACTTTCTCTATGCATTTGGCATGGATTTCTTTCCCTTCTGGCGTACTCATAATCCATACATTTGGTTATTTTAGGGCACCCCACAGCTCCCTCATATCCTGTTTGCATGATTTTTTTTGGACTTATGAATATTTTTGGACTCCTGATCAATTTCTTCTGTCTTGCCTTCCAGATCTGAGGTCTGTCCTCCACATAATCAACTCTGTGAAGGCTTCTAGAAAGACTTTAAAAAGCTCTATTTGATGTTTGTTTAATGTTGTAATTTTTCACATGGGACTTTGTTGAGTTCCATTTTCATGTCAAGGTCTGATTTTCTTGATGCTTCCTGGAAATCATTCTTGCATTTGATCATGTCTTCATTAAGCTTAATCAGCAGGTTATTAAGATTCTCTCTTTGTTGGTTCACCTTAAGTTCATTTGCCTCCCATTTGAAGCTCCTCTTGTTTTCTGCAATTAAGTTATGTGTAGTTACAAAGACTGTGCTGTAAGAGATTAGTCTGTTGCCTTTCATTTATGCAACTGTTGGTGTTCTGTTTCTAATTCAGCCATTCTCTTGGTCAGGGTCTCATCAAGTACATGCAATAATCTTACTTACTAATTTTAGGATTGTATTTCTGTTGTCTCCTCTGTGTTTTCTTTGGTGACTTCCATTGTGTGACTAGGCAATCTTGGTGGAGATGTGTCAGCTTGTTGTATTTGTTCTTTTTGCATTGGGGTCTACCCATCTTGGAGTGAAACCTTAGTTTCTTTAGGAGGAAGCAAATAGTGGCCCTCCTGGGATCTTCAGTAAGTGATTGTTCTATTTAGGGTTTGAACCAGATTGCAACAGGATGATGTTATATCTGCAGAAGCACAGGCGTGGATGTTATAAGTGCACCACCAGCTTTGGGATGGTGGCTCATATAAGAGCTGCTTTTCAGGTCCAGAGTCTCTTCATCCCACAGTCACATCAGCACCTTGCCTGTGCTCTCAGAAGCAGTAACACTTGCCCCTTCTCCTCCACCACACCCTGGCTGAGTTATCACTTCACCTCCATGTCTGAACACAAGATGGCGAGCGGGGTGTCTGGTGCAGTGCAGTAATGGTGAAGGGATTTCCAGCGGGGTGGTGGTGTGCAGCAGATGGGGGCAGAAGTACACCATGATAGTGTACCAGCAGGCAGCAGACAAATGGGGGAGCACAAGGCACAGGGCTCAGCCAGCAGGCTGTGGTGCATGGCAGATGTGGGGGATTCAGTGGTGTAGGTGGCACAGAGATGGAGGTCAACTGGCAGGTGTCAGTGCATGGCAGATGGGTTGGGAGTGTGAATGGGGATCAGCGAGTTACATGGGGATTGGCTGGTGCTTGAGCTAGTACCAGAGGTGCTGGAGTGGATGCCTTGGCTCTGGCTTCCACACAGTGTGCACTGGCTCAGTGTGTTAGTCCCCTATCCAAGTACAAGGGGATGGAGGAAATCTGATCTCCTGACTATCCTAACCAGCCTGCCTCGTTGTGTTGGCCACAGCCCACCCACAATGTCCCAGCCTGCAGTTGCACCCTAGCTGTGCCTGGGAGTGTGTAGGAATGACAGATTCCCAAATGGGTACCCCTACACCCACTCAGGGGAAATCTGCTAGAAGCTATTAATACTGGACAGTCCTCCCCCCAAAAAAAACATTTTTGGCTGAATTTCATCCCAGGAACTAGAGATCCTAGGAACAAGGCTATGAGTCCATCATCTTGACCAGAATTCTGCTATCCTAGTTTTGAATCCACTTAAAATTAGACCTTGGAGAAATGTCTGAAGAGATTTATTTTGGAGTTGACCTCATAAGAATCTCAGGAGAATTCATAGACAGATGAGCCATTTGAGAAAGAAAGCTGCCAGGCACTTAAGAAGAGGTTCATTCCCACAGCAACTGGGATGTCACTCCACAAGGAGCACCTACCTATACACTGTACAGGACATTCCCTGAGGGAACGGCTGGGTTTGAAGATTGTTTTAATTATTTAAGACCTTGTAGGCTGAACAAATCACCACAATGTAAAGAAACATCTTGACTCTGAACAGTGACAAGAGGAACAAGAGTGTTCAGGGTGCAAGGTACCTATCAAAGGTGCAGGTGAACGCCAACAATTACCACAATGTCTTCCACCCAGTGAATAAATAATAAGTAGACTGTAGAAAATTAGATTAGCATGCCTGAATAATGGGAATTGGGTGATTTTTTTAAAAAAGAGACTTCAACATTGTTTATACTTTTCTAATTTGCGGCAGAGAAGCATATTCTAAAAAATGTAAATACTGTCCATCAAATTTGGGAAATACAGGCTTTAAAAAGAACTTTGAACTCATCACAATATTTGCCAAGTTTTCCTAAATTATAAAAGTTGCATGAATTGGGCCTGTCACAAATTGTTTCTAGCTTGTTTGTGAATATATGTGTTGAAAATTAAAATTCACATTGTGTTTAGAAAACTCAGTTGTGGGCTGGAGAGATGACTCAGTGGTTAAAGCCACTGCTTGCAACACCTGATGATACAGGATCAACTCCCCAGTACCCATGTAAAGCCAGATGCACAAAGTGACACTTGTATCTGGAATTCATTTGCAGTGGCAAAAGCTCTGGTATGCTCATTCTCATTTTCTTTCTGTGTCTCTTTCTCTCTCTCTTCTCTTCCTTTGCTTACAAACTATCATAATCTATATCTATATATAATATACACATAAAATGAGATTGCTTATTATTATAATTCACTAAATTTTATTTTGTTACACCTTCTAAGTTTATCTTTTTAGATGAGCCAGTTTGAAAGTGGCCCTTAGTTTTGCGTGTCCTTCTTGGGTCCTGGAGAAGAGTGAACACATGCCGTCCTTAACCTGCCTAAAATCCTTAACTACTTCCAAATCCACACACTGCTCATCCCAGGGTCTCTTTTCTGCATGTGCATTGCAATGCTGTCACAGTCTTGCCACGATGCTGTGAGCCCAAGCAGGCACCACATGATGCACACAGAGCCCTGGCTGTAAAGTGCCGAGCCAGCAAGACACGAGCTAGATGAAGACCAGCTGCATAGCTGATTGGCTCGCACCCTTCCTGGGTCCAGGCTGAACCTGCAATCGTTGGCTTACATCGTGTATCAAGCTGCATTTCTGCTTGGCTTTTTCTTATAAAGTATACCCATTATTGTGCTTCACAAAAGTTCCCAAGAGAATATTCTTTCCGCCCTGGCATCATGGCTAAAGGTGAAGATGTGGAGCACAGAGGCTGTGCCAGTGACATCTTAACCCTCTAGTGGGGAGTCCAGGTGCACTGATGGTCTAAAAATGCACCAGGGACCCATTGTATCCAGGGAGAAAGCTTTACCAGGCTCTGAAAGATTCTCACTATGTCAATGAACTTAGTTCAGATCACTGTACTTATAGGGCTGGGAAATTGCACACCAGCCAAGAGAAAGCATGCCGAATATTTTAGCTTTAAATGTTTACAATGTGTCTCTTAATTATAAAGTCAAGCTATCTTTATCAACCATAGCTAAAAAGAGGTTGCTTATTTTTCAATATTCAATGACGTTAGGATTCAATTCAAGTGACTCGACCTGGGAGTTTAGCTTTCCTATAGAATGTGTGCTTAGTATATGCAACATATATGTTCAATCCCAGCTTCAAGCCAAAGAAGGAATTCAGGTGAGCAAATGATTTATCAATATGAAGGGACTCTTGGCATTCATGGAAATAGTATGTACAAGAAAAGTGTGGAAGAATTTCAATCTGTATTATTTACTTAAAAGTTGAAGCTAGAGGAAAGTTTTGTTTATCATGCTGCATGAGCATATTTTATCTTAATAAGTCACAATATTATAGCACATGTAAGTGTTTTTGCATCTAAGTATTTATATTTTAATATTTCTATAAATTGTTACTATTGAAAGAGTTTTTAAAATGGTGCAACTTTGTACTAAGGCCATTAAGAACTTCTGGAATGACAGTACTGACAAAGGTAACTGAAGCACACTGCAGTCTGTTTGATCTTTATTCATTATTCTTGTAATTTATAAAGATGAAAAAAGAATGAGTGTAATAACATGTTCAAATGGAGCTTTTGGCTAAAGCATGCAGATATCAAGTTTCTAGTTGTTGTTTAGACAAGATTTATAAAATTTATCGCCAAAAACTGTAGAAATCACTCTATGAAGAAACTGGTGGGACAAATAAATAAAAATAAGAAATCGTGTGTGTTTCTGCACATTTGTCCGACAGAGAAAAGTTAAAGAAACAAAACTTGAGTTTTTGTGATCAAATCCAATTGCATGTACTATTTGATCAAGATTGACATGAGACCATGAAAATTAGCCTTGAGTGCATTTATCTCAGGCTCCAGGTTCTAGAAAGTTCTCAATTTCCATGTCAGCTATCAGATCAGATGCTGTAGTAACTGGTCTTTTATTTTATGTATTTTGGTGCTTTGACATACTTGGCTTTGCTAACCTTTGCAGAGACTGCCCCTAGTCAATTACTTGAGATAGTAAATGTATCTTATAAAAGTAATGCTCAAAAAAATTGGTCAATTCAGTACTATTATTCTAACCACCTCCTCTATAGGATCCCATAAGCCAGCACCTATCTACCTGGGACAGTAACCAAGAAACCAGAACCCCATATCCTATAGCCCTGAAATGATTCAATCTAGGCAAGCTAAGTGGGTTTTTCTTGTGTTACTTGTTTCTTTCCACAGGAATCATAACTAAGACGTGACCTGCTCTTTCCCTGGTCCTCTGCCTCCAACCTGATGCTTCCAAGTATGGCCCTACAGGGAATGGTGTGTCCCTTGTCTTGGAAACTATAACAAATTCTTTGTAATGAAAGTTATTTGTTGATATGGTGGCATCACTCTACTTCACAATTTATATTAGTAAATTATTATTATTATTATTACTGCAGCACTTTTATTTTTCTTTACATAAGGACATGTTGCTGGGGCCTAATGTTCTCAACAGTAGAAAACCAAAATTTGTCATCTCTTAAAAGAATTGAGTACAAAAAAAACTTACATAAATAAAAAAGGATGAATAAATTTACAGGTGTAAATGCAAATGTGTGCAACTCAAGGCAAGGGTCCTAAAGGCTGGGACCTTCCCACCATTAAGACCGAGCACTTGCCAGCCTCAAGAAATCCTGTAACAGTCAGCGCTGACGTTTAACGCGCTGCACAGAACCCCGCACTGTGATCGCAGATCCGCCCAGGGAGGATTTCTCTTCCTCAGCCTCTAAGTGACCGGGCCCATGGACGAAGGGCTTAAATCAAGATATGCACAGGGCATTAAACATATACCAAGGAAACAGTTAAGTTAGTAAATCAGTTTATAAGGAGATGAGAAATAGATCATGTTCCATTTGGGTCCAGGAAGATGAACAAATCCTACAATCAAAACATTTGGATTTCCACATCCACCTGTATTTTGGAGCGTGAAACGGAAGCAGAGAACCAGTAAACAAGGCAGCAGGAAGTAGGGTGTGCAGTTTGGATGGAAGGTACACCCACACAAGGGGATCGGGCTTGGAGAGACAAGAGCCTGTCTGCAGAGTTTGGGAAGGAAGAGTGGGAATTGGCTGCACAGACCCAAGGGAAAGCACGCTGATTGGAGGCCTTTCCACCTTGTGATGTGAGGGTCGATGTCAGAGCCAGGAGCGAGAAGGTGCTTATACTCTACCGGCAGTATATTATATGCCTGTGTATGTTCTGATGAAATGCTCCATAGGTTTTATCAAATTTACAGGGGGCGAAAATGGTAGCAAATGTAACGTCACTAAAAGTTTTTAACTAGGGGGGTCACTTGAGGTACATTCCTTTGGTGGCCAAATGAAGCAAGGGAGGCCCAAGCAGAAGGCTCTATGTGTACCTGTATATGGCGACAAGGTGATTCTGCATCTAGCCACCCTCCTTACATGCAGACCCCCCTCACTAGAGCCGATGCTCCAGGAAGCAAGTCATGGTGGCTGGAGATGACACTGTGATTTCTGCCCATGAGCATTTGTAAAATGAAAATGATGTACATGTTTGTGACCCCTGGATACTTCAGTGAAGAGAAAAGTTCAAGATTGGAAACACAGGTACAAGTCAAGGACTTAATATATTTAAATGGAGGTAAAAACGAGAAATGCGAGTAGAAGACAGAATCCAAAATCATTGGAAAGTACAGCTATTTATGTCCTAGTCGTTGCTTTTCTCAGTTGAGAAAATAATGACCACTCAAGAATCCCAGGAGGGTACAGAATGAAAGGGAGACTTAACATTAATGAGACTTAATCAGCCGGCAGCAACCTTGGCCATTTCCTCTTGTTTGTGAATAGAGTAGCCCACCTCACCAATGGGGGTCACCAGTGTTCTTTATGGAAGAGTAGAAACATAAGCCCAGTCTCTATCCAATGAGAGATGGATGCAAACAGGCTTGCTCCACATAAGGGAAGGGGGAACAATTACTTTAAAGAAAATGATGCATGAGACAAACATGCCCCATAACGGAAGCACTTTTGCAATGGATTTTTCATGTCACACTCAAACAGAAATGTTGTTCTTGAATATGTCGCGTGAGAGGAAGGGAATGCTGCCCTGAACACAGGGTGGTGGCGACTAGTAATAGTAGTAACTGAGTGCATGCTCAGTCTTGCTGAATGCCATGCAGAAAGAACTTTTTGTTTGGATTTAATGAGTTCTCATCACTGCTTTGGTCCAGAAAAAGAAAAGCAAGGAGACACATGTCTTTTGAGATGTGTTCAAACTTCATTCTGCAGTTGGACATTGTTTGCAGAGGGAAAAAATGAACTTATCAGATGTTACATGTGAAATAAATAAAAGATCGTGTTCTACACTCTTATTGTGATTTCTATTGAGAGTCACTGCTTACAAAGGATTTGGGTGAACTTTCCAACAAAGAAATACAATGAGGTTTATTCCTGGATTGAAGGATCGGTGACCAGATGGGACAAACTTGGAAACAAGTCTAGGTTTCTTTTTATTGGTATAAAGAAGCTTTGAGAGCCTGGGACGGAATAGGTGATTTGAACATGCTTAAGTCCCTCCTTAGTAATAAACTAGTTAATCTTTAGAGCAAGCATGGAGTTACATAATGGCCTAACTTCACAGCAACTCATCCATGTCTCCTGCTGCCTTCACTAGGGAACACACTCATTTGTTTCATTAGCCCATTACTAGATATCCACTCTGTCCCAAGACTTGTGTAAGATGCTATCACTGCCTATGAGGAATCTGCAGGCAGGTAAGTGGAGAAGCAGACTTGGATGCACAGACCATGCTACTAAGTGGAAAGTTGGACCTTCAAGATACAGCATGGAAGATATGCAGCTGTGTAAACAGAGTGTGTGGAAGGTCTCCTGGATGGGCCACTCATGAGATCCACTGATAGATGGCTGTGGTGGTTTGCATCAGACATCCCTTATAAACGCGTGTGTTCTGAACGCTTGGTCCCCAGCAGATGGCAATTTAGGAGGTGGAGCTTTGCTGGAGGAGGTGTGATTCTGGAGGATGGCTCAGGAGTGTTCTAGCCAGTACTCAGCTCCCTCTCCTGCTGCTATTGTTCACTGCTGTGGCAGAGGTGATGTCCAGCCTCTGTTCATGCTATTCTTTCCTCTGCCATCATCCCCTGAAGTTTCCCCTTGAGACTATAAGCCAAAATATAAAATTTCCTCCAACCATCTGCTTTTAGTAAGGTGCTTTATCTCAGCAATAAGAAGGTACCTACAACAATGGTGTTTTAATAATGCTCAGAGTATATTTCAAGCAGGAATGCTAAGACACATGGGCATAGAAATGACTGCATTGCTATGAAGTTTAAAGTCATGGTTCCTTAGAAACAAGCAGTCCAACATGTCACAGAGGCCAACACATTAACTATCAGGGCAGTGAGGCTATGAAGGAGTTAGGAGAGTGTGACAGGGTCTTTGTTGTGCTTTCCAAGGAAGGGAACAGGAAGGCAGATGAATAAGATTCAGAACATAGGGACTGTCCTTAGGTGTTTTACATTAATTAGGGTTGGAGAATAGTGGCTCAGCCCATGAGAACTGCAAAGGGAGGTGGAAGAGGTAGATCTCTGGTGGGTTTGTGTAGGGATAGCATGCTCCCAAGTGAGAAGACGTTAGCTATCTCTAGAAGCGGGCTGGCAGGGGCAACAAGGCCCAGCTGGTAAAGCAGCAGAATGCTGACTGCTGTGTCCTGCCTGGCGAGGGCAGCAGAGCGGCAGCGCTGAGAAGATGCTGCCTAGACTTGGAGCCATGTTTAGCTGTCTGATTACTGAATCTCTTTGGAGGGAGGAGGTATGGCTCAGCTGGAGTCAGAGGCAGGAGGAGGGTGCAATTTCTCAAGGGAATCTTGAGGCCTTTGTGGGGCAGAGCAGCAGGAAGAGAGAAGGGACCTTGGTCTGGTGGGCGTGGGAGGGGAATTTATGTGATATTAATCCATCTTTTTTGGTTTCCTTCAAGAACTGTTTCCTCAACCAGTTTCTATAAAGAAAACATCTCATGATATTTTAAAAGGCAGAATAAGGAAAGTCTACTGGCCATGAAGAGTTAAAGATTTAAGGTCAAAATTTACGATATGGGATTTCACACTCTGGGGACAGAGGACTCCAACTTTAATTTCATCCTCTATCACTGACACACAGAGAGAGCTACATCTTGCCATGTAGCCTCAGCTTCCTCACCAGAAAGCAAATGATCACAGGTGTTTCCTGAGGAGGATCTGGCAAATTCATATTCTCTCTCGGACATATGAGCTACCTTGGAATTAGTATTGTGTGTATGAAAGCACACAGTTCAGAGCATCTGAAAACTTTTTTCTTAACACATGGGTGCCGCTCACTAAGTGCCCGGGCTTTCTAGAAGGTGTCTGAACTGACCCCAGCATGGCAAGAAGTACTCACCTGTTCAATAGTGGCACTTAATCGAGGTGGTTAATTAATGGCTGTCTGATTAGCAAAGAGACCTATCTGCTCAGTGACAAGGAACCCTTAGGTGAAAATGGAATCCAAGGCAAATTCCCATGGAGACCAAGAATCCAGACTCCAAAAGGAAGTCCCCACTAACCATGGGCATAAAGATAGGTTCCACCCAGTATAATCTTGCCAAATTAATAATGTTTGTCCCATTTAACCTATGATCTCACTGTCCTTTGGAGAATCTTTTTGTATTTTTCAGAAGGCATTTAGAAATGTGGACATCCCAATTCTCCTAACAAGACCTGAAATGACAGCTGACTCCCTGGCAGGAGATGAACTAGCCCTAACTCATCATCTAGGACCTAGGTGAAACCACAGAGGCAGAGGCTCCTCCGAGCAAGAGTGCTGCTTCCACAGCCAGCCTGACAACACACCTACAGCAGGGTAAAGGTGACAGAAACCGAGGCTACTCAAAACAGTACAAGGTAGAAAACCAGAGACTCTTAAGTCCTCAACACCAAAGCAGACTTAAAACTCACCTACATGGCTCAGGAAACTTTGCAGAAAAGGGGGCAGAAAGATTGTAAGAGCCATGATGGTGGGACTATCCAGAGACATTGCCTCCCTTTCCTGCCAGCTGCTGGCACAACTCATATCCCTCCATCCCATTCCAGCATTCCCATGGCGGGGTCCTCAGAGGAATAGGGGCAGGGTGAAGAGAAATGAGGGTATCGACACAAGGCTTGTACACACAGAATTTCTACTTCTTAATAATACAAATAAATAAAGTAAAAAAAGACAATAAAAATGTATTCCTGGAGTCGATGCCACTCAAGAGGAGAGTCACAGCCAACTTAGTGATGCACAACATCAAACATTTATGCTGTATGGACATGTTTTCCAAATATTCCCCATATAGACCAAGTCATTTTTCCAAAAATTTATTCAAGGAAGATGTGATATTGAGACAATTAAGGTGTAACAGCTCCCCCCCCCCATGCCCCCCAAAGTAAAAGGGAGAATGTCTTTTAGCCTGAGGGGGCGGGGGGGGGGAGACTCTGGCTTATTCCACGTTGCTAGAGAAATGTCAGGAGGGCCTGATAACTCCTTCCTGGAAGGAGGTTCCCATTCCTAGGAGATTACCCTTTCCCAGAAGATTGCACCCATTCTAGAGGATCAAGATTTTTGGCAAGATTGCCCTTCCCCAGTAAACCTGACCCCAGACTCCTGGAGTCAGGCCTGAACTGGTAGAAACTGAATCAATCTGAACTGACCAGTTTAGTCCCCCAGCCAATAGGATCCCTTAAAAGATCCCAACCTGGCCCCCTCGGTATTCCTTCCTATTTCTCAGAACCTGGCTTCTTGATCCTCTTTGAGCAAGGCTCTGTATTCATTCCTTCTCTTAGGCTCCAAGCCCTATCTTTACAACCTCTCCCTATAATAAAATTTTTCTAAATCTACTCTCTCCCCTGTGGGTTTCATTCATTAAAATTCATAAGACACTAATTCAGAGAAAGCTTTGTGTAACAGTAAGTGACCAATACCCAAGGTCCTGAATTATTGGCCAACCAAGAGCTGAGAAAGGCTACATTACTGTCAAAGATATCCCAAGTCCCAAAAAAATGTTTATGCAATTTATACATATCTGTTATGTGTAAATTTAACTTAAAGCATTCCATCCTGGAAGGAGGAAAGAGGCTTATCTGAATCAAGAAGCTCATGAAACTTACAGTGCTCAGGAAGGTCAGAAAGTTACCACATTCGTAAGGAAATAAGCAATTTCTGGGAGAGAGGAAAGTATCACTACTGAAGTTGCAGGAAAGCTGGGCAGGAGCCTTAGGGATGTAGTTCTCTAGAGTGACCACCATGCTGGAGTGGGTTTTCAGTGATTAGGCTGCCTTTGAATCAGTTACCCATGCTCCTGTGAGTAATCCCAATAAACTCATCAGTTCACCAAATTGAGTTTTGGTAGAATCATTTCTTTGGCCTAACATTGAATGCTTTGTCTGAGGTGAAGAGACATTTGTTCATACCTGTATGGAACATTACTGTCATGGTATTACCATTCACTGATTTTCTTTACTATTCAAGTCAAGATATTTTTGAGTCTCGATATGACAAGAGGATTTTTTTAATTGAACTGTGGACTTTTGGGGGAACTATATTGCGCATCTATAGGCTGTTTTATTTACTCCTGCCTTCACACTCATTTGCACGCAGCAGGGTGGATGTGCATCTGCTCAGATGGGGGTGTGGGTTCAGTGCCCACTGGGCCTCTGTTGTGACTAACCTGGGCTAGGATAGGTAGTTCTGCCACTCACTGCCCTCCCTGCAGAGCCTCTATGGACATTAGAACAGGGTCAGCATCCTCCCTGCTACAAAAGTGGCAGTCAGTCCTGCATTTCCCAGATCCCCTCTGATATTACTCCAAGGCCCAGGAAGGTGGTCCGGTCTCAGTGTAAAATCCTCACTGTTGAGGGAGGTGGGGGGCCATCCACAAGAAGGGAATGGGAGCTCATGCCCCTGGCTCCTCCCAGCCTTGGAGCTGGGTGTTATGGTGCTTCCTCAAGTCTTATTGTCCTGGTGAGTGAGAGGTCCCCAGTGGATCTTGCTTACTGGGGTAGGCCAGTTTTTCTGTGGTGTTTTGGTCAGGAAGTTATTGTTTAAAAGACTACCTCTTTCCTGGCCCTATGACCAGGTACATGAGCTGTTTATTCTTTTCCCTCCTTCCCTCCACGACTTCCTTCTTTTCTTTTCTTTTCTTTCTTCTTTTTCTTTCTTTCTTTCTTTCTTTCTTTCTTTCTTTCTTTCTTTCTTTCTTTCTTTCTTTCTTTCTTTCTTTCTTTCTTTCTTTCTTCTTTCCCTTTCTTTTTTCTTTCTCTCTCTCTCTTTCTTTCTTTTCTTTCTTTCCTTCTTCCCCCTCTCTCTCTGTCTCTCTCTCTCTCTTCTTTGTTTGCCTATTAGCCTTACCTTGTTGTTGGCTTCTACATTAATAGATCTGAAATATATGCACCAAAAATAAATCAAAAGAAATTCATCCCACACTTTGCTCCTTCTGTCCTCTGATGCTAGCTGTGCAGGCTTTTCCCTGCCTGTCTATGTCTTGCTCTGTCTGTCCATAAATGATGTCCAGGTTTAGTAGAGGATGGATAGTGAGGTGTGTATGCTCTTCCTTCTTAGAAGTTCAAGTTCCTAACCACTGGCTTTTTATAATTTACTTTTGTGCCATCAAAGATCTTGCAGATCAAAGGAAACCCCAAGCCCCTGCCCTCCCACATAAGAGCTCCGGATGTTTGAGAACAGCCAGATTTCCCTCAGAGACTGTTTTCTCAGGCTGCTGCCCCAAGTTCTGTGGCCCCAAAACCTGTGTGGTCCAA
Organism: Zapus hudsonius; assembly: GCA_004024765.1. NCBI lineage: Eukaryota > Metazoa > Chordata > Mammalia > Rodentia > Dipodidae > Zapus > Zapus hudsonius. The sequence goes on from PVHP010006130.1 coordinate 54,394, forward strand.
TCAGGCAGAATCCATCCCCTCTGCCCTCTGGCACCAGATGTCACAGGTGATCCTACTATCTAATTATCAGTCGACTCTACAGAGCTTATAATCAAGCAATAGCCAGAGGACTTTTTCCTATGAATGCCCGAGTTTTGCTGAGCCCTTGCTCTTCAAGAGTTTGGGGCAGAACTTTTAGCTTCCATTACGTTTTATTTTGTTTGATTTGGCTCAACTTGCCATCCAAAAGGACATTAACTTCTGGGAGGCCTCTCTTTAAATTTAGCCATTCAGTATTTCCATTCTTTAACAGAGGGAATTCCTAAAGAAATGCAGACGTTAAAGAGTGTGTCTATGGAAGCAATCACTGAATTTTTAGTAACAATGAACACTGCAATAAAGATATAAGAATTGTTTATTTATGAAAGTAGAAAGAAAACCATGGATTTTTAAATTTAACAGTCTCTTTAAATGGAGAAAATAGTGAATATTAGTGTATATGATATTCAAAATCTAAATTTGAGCTTATCTTTACTTAAAAATGTCACTGAATTCTGTACTAGTTAACTTACATTGCTTAGAGTTTTACATCTGCAAAAATGTTTACATACATCTATTCTCTAGAGCTTTCCTCAGTGGATTTTTGATCTATACGTATGTTCACTTATATTCATTTTGCTGTTTTAAAAACTTTTTATTGTCAGCTTTCATAACTATAGACATAAATCATGATAATTCCCTCCCCACCTCTACTTTCCCCCTCTCAAATCCACCCTTCATCATTTCTCCTCCCCCTCTCAATTAATCTCTGTTTTGTTTTGATGTCATCATCTTTTCCTCCTATTATGGAGGTCTTGTGTAGGTAGTGTCAGACTCTGTGAAGTCATGAATATCAAGGCCATCTTATGTCTAGATTATATGTAAGCAGTCCTACCCTTCCTTTGGCTCTTACAATCTGTCCACCACCTCTTCCACAATAGACCTTGAGCCTCAGAGAGTATGATAGAGATGTCCCAGTGCTGAACACTCCACTGTCACTTCTTCTCAGCACTATGGGGTCTTTTGAGTTATCCCAGTGGTCACCGCCATCCTAAAAGAGAAGCTTCTCTAGATAAGCATGAGAGTGGCATTATGATATGGGTATGAACATTTTTTAAAAAGTGCTCATAAGGCAGTTTAGTGGGCATAATATATATATATATATATATATATATATATATATATATATATATATATATATATATATATTTAGCCAGATAACAGCAGACATTACTTTCCTAGGGTTCATGACCTCTCCTTCCACTATAGTCTTGTGACTGGGTCTTCGGTACCAGGCATGCTTCCCGTGAAGCAGGCCTTAAGTCCAATTAGAGAGTGGTTGGTTTGCCCCATAATAGTCATTCCACTATTGTATCAGTTGGCACATTTGGCCTGGCTGGCCAATCCTAAGGCTTGCAAGGTCCACTTCTGTTCACCATCTGTCATGGTTTGATCCAGGTGTCCCCCACAAACAAATGAATGTGTTCTGAATGCTTAATTCCCAGCTGATAGCAGTCTGGGAATTAAAACCTCTCTAGAACTGTGTTGTCAGGGGTGGATTTATGGGGATTATAAACTAGCTTCCCCCTACCAGTGTTTGGCACACCTTCCTGCCATTGTTTGCAGTGCTATGGCGGAGGTGATGTCCACCCCTCTGCTCATGCCATCGTTTTCCCTGCCAGGATGGAGTCTCCCCTGGAGTCTGTAAAATAAATCCATTCCTCCACAAGCCGCTTTTGTTTGGGTTCATTCTGCGCAGAAACTAGAAAGCTGACTACAACGGGTTTGGTACTAGGAGTGGGGTCATCTGTTGCTGCTAGAACCCTGATCTTGTGGCTTTGGCCTTTTTGGAAGTGATCTGCAGGAGGAATGTGGAAGGATTTGAAATCTAGTCCTAAAAGACACCTTGCAGTGCTGTAACTACAGCTTGATGAATCATTCTGGTCTGAGTTGAAAGACCTGAATGAAGTAAGAACTATGAACTATGAGCTTTGGCTTAGAAGGGGGAGAAAGAACTTGGTCAGGACTGTGCCAGAAGCAGTTTGTGTGAGAGGCTTACTGCATTTTGCCTTCCTTGTCCTGGGAACCTGTGCAGGTTGCTTTGCATGAAGATGGACTGGTGTGAGCAGATGGAGATGATGTAGAAAGAAAGATCTTTAGGCCAAAACTCCTGCCTGTTCAGCTGCAATTGTTTGAGAGATTATAACCATTGAGATTGGGCCAGCTGGTCTGCATTGGAACATCAGGAAGAATACAGATTCTTTTAAGTAAGGGGCCTGAATGCTCTTTTCCCCCCTTTATTAATAAGTTGGTAGCCCACCTTGTTCTGTGGAATATAAAAAATGCAAGAAGACAGGGTCGTTCGATTTGCAACACAGTTTTGTTTTTGAAAAATGGCCATCGGCATGTGAAGCAGGTGTGCAAGGTTGCCTGCATGGAAGCCTGATGGAGCCATGAGGATGAACTGTGGGTTGCAATGGAGACTCAAAGAATTCTAGGACTATGGATACCACGTGCCAAGGCGAATTGCCAGCACTTGATAAAGTTTTCCCAGACTGTGAGTAGCCGAGCTGGAGGGGCGGAATTGAATCTCCAAGAGATTTATTATTGGTTAGAATTATTGAACTTGGAGTTAGAGATTGATGGTGTCCTGCTTGTTTTAAATCTTGTATTGGTTCAGCCTGTTTTTACCATGCTTCATATTTTTCAGTGTGAAGGGTTTATTTCTTAGTATTGTGGCTCAGTTGAAAGCTGTGGGGATTTAGGAGTTGAGCTGAACACATTGTATTTACATCATGTATGATTATTAGTTTGTGGGGCCAGGGGCAGACTGTCATGGTTTGATCCAGGTGTCCCCACAAACAAATGAATGTGTTCTGAATGATCGATCCCCAGCAAATGTCAGTTGGGGAATTAGAACCCCGCTAGAGCTGTGTTGTTGGGGGTGGGTTTATGGGGATTATAAACCAGCTTCCCCTTGCCAATGTTTGGCACACCTTCCTGCCATTGTTTGCAGTGCTGAGGTGATGTCCACCCCTCTGCTCATGCCATTATTTTCCCTGCCAGGATGGAGTCTCCCCTCGAGTCCATAAGCCAAATAAGCCCATTCCTCCACAAGCCACATTTGTTTGGGTTCTTTCTGTGCAACAACTAGAAAGCTGACTACAACACCACCATTGATGGCTTCTCTCTCCCATAGGTCTGCATGCACCTGTAGCTTTTTCCAGCTTTCTGTCTGTTGGTTAACATGGAGGAGGTTTCCAGATCAGCTCCAGAAAGATTTTTCTGTAGCCTGAAGACCAATCATATGTGGCCTTCAGCAATAGGGTCTTACCATCTTGTTCTGATGGGCAAGCAGGAGCCTTGGCAATGTCCTATAATGTTTTGGAGGGCTGAGGAACCTTCCTGGACAATAACTCACTGGAAGGTATCCCATCCCTGGCACTGAAATTTTTCTAGTAGCAACCTAAGGCTTTTGGATGTGCTATTATCCAAAGAAGTAGGTTTCCATATGGCTTATTAAAAACCTCTTAAATTTTGGTTAACTCTCCTCTCACCCTTCCTCTATTCAATCCCTTCCCCCACCCCACTTAGGTCATTTCACCCTGAGTAATCTGATCATTTGCTTACATACCTTCTTAAATCTCCCCTCTCCTCCCTCTCTTAAAGCTCTTGTCTAGCTTACTGGCATCTATTACTGGCTTTTACTCCAACTCACATACAAGTCTAAACATTTTAGCTAGGATCTACATAGGAGAGGGAACATGCAGCATTTGGCTTTCTGCACCTGGGTAAGCTTACTTAGTATAATCCTTTCCAAATACATTTATTTCCCTGCAAATTTCATGATTTCATTTTTATTTATGCCTGAATGGTACTACATTGTATAAATGAAGCACATCTTCGTTATCCATTTATCTGTTGAGGGACATATAGGCTGGTTCCATTTCCTAGCATTGTAAGTAGAGCCACAATAAACATGGATGAGCAAGAAACTCTAGGGTCGTGACTAGAGTCCTTAGGATATATGGCAGGGTGTGGTATAGCTGGGTCTCTATCTATTAATTTGATATTTGTGCAACCTATGAGACATCTTCTAGATATTGTTTGGTGAGTTTTGAGTTTTTTGGGTGCTGACCACGACCTCCTTGGGGGAGGTTATTATGATAAATCATGAAAGCTACAGTTATATTTAGTCCACCACCTCCTCTGCAAAGTGTCCTGTCTGGGCTCTGACAGGTGATAGATACAACTTGTTTTGTGCTGGGCTTTCTTGTCATTCTGAAGCAAGATCAGAAAACAACTTCTATCCTGCTTAAGTTTGCATTTGTTCTTCTCAACTATATGTGTTAAGCCTGTGAGCTACCTACCAGGGGAATTCTCCAGGCTCTTCCTCCCTTCTTGCTATGGGCATGGTGGTATCTGGATGCTCACTATTGCATCTGACTTTTAGTGGGTTCTGAAGATTGAACTCAAAACTGAGCATACTCCACAGGTAATCTCAGCTGGCCTCTAAAGAAACCCAACCTGGGACCTTTCAGTTCTTGCATTGTGTTGCAGGCTCATGGGAAGTTGTTGAGATAAAAGGTCTTTGAAGTTCTACTTTTGAATACAAATTAATGCCAGGTAAATTCCTTTTTAGTTTACATTATAAATTCACCTATTTTCTACTCATTCATGTATGCATATGCCTATAGAGTGTTTGAGAACTACTATTATGTTTATATGCAATACAATCAAGGTTTAGATTATTATGTTTTAATATCAATGAAATTAACCTTTAGAAGTTTACCCTAATGGCATTTTGCTCTTTTCCTATATCTTAGTACTCTTCACCTATGTTGCCGCAGTCATTTTTGTACAAATTTTAATTTTCATTACACATTTAGCAAGCAACTTGGTCTTTTTTGTCATTCCTACAATCATATCAATTTGTTGTAGAATCTGAGCCAGGTTAGAGCTGTAGGGTGTTTGTAAATCTTACTCTAGCATCATGACCACCATCTCTTCATTATCCGGTATAATGTCTCAACATTTGAAAGCCAAATAATTGAACTAGAATTTGCCTGTTTCGCGCCAGAGATATTCTGAAAATCTTTGTTTAAAATCCTCTGATCCCATGATCAGTGTCATTCCCACGTTTTGCCAGTGGAGGAAGTACAAGTGGCTTTCCAGCCCTTGTCGTAAACCAAGGAGCATGCACATTCCATGCTAAAAGCCACAGGGACCAGTATGGATGTTCTCACCTACAGACACTCTAGTGGAAAACCCTACATCATCGATGATGTTCTTGCTATCAAAAGTTAGCTAGTGAAGCTGAGGAAACCACGCTAAATGGCAACAGTGATACAACTAAAGAGAGAGAGCCAAGGCAGGCCCAGGATGACACAACACTAAGCCCCAGTCATACTGGCACAGATACTAAGGAGAACCTCATGTTCATCATGTAAGAAATGATGGACAAGCAACTTGAATAAGTACAAAGTCAGCTCACAAGCTTTGCCACCAGGTTTAATATAATAGAGGAGAACAAAATGGACTTCAGAAGAGAAATAATGGAACTGAAGGCAAGCCTGAAAACTGAAGGTATCAAAAACCAGCTTTCCATATTATCTGAAGACATGTGCAAATATAAGAAAGACTGTCAGGAAGAAGTGATTAAATCAAACCTTGAAATGAAAACACATCTCAACAGGATGATAGAAGCAACCCAAAAAGAAGTTGCAGAAGACAAAAACCATATTGAAATAATAAAAACGTCCCTAGAATCTCTTACCAAGAAGATTAATCACTGGGAAAACAGAACCTCAGAAAGGAAGACAAAACAGAGGAGAATTCGAGAGAAATCAGAAACTTGACAAAATTCAAAAGAGCAAATGAACAAGACCCAAGGGAAATGTGGGATACCATAAAAAGACCTAATCTCAGGATCATGGGGATCCCAAAATGAGAAGAAAATCAAGCTAGGGGCATATTTTCAACAGAATTATTCAAGACAACTTTCCATACTTAGCAAGAGATGGTGGTCCTGTGCATCTAAAAGAGATATGGAAGACTCAAAACAAGTTGAACCAAAGGAGGACCTCTCCAAGCCATATCTTAGTTACAAAGCCACACATTGAGGATAAAAAGAGAGTACTCAGAGCAGCGAGAGAAAGGAAACTCATTACCTACAAAGGCAACCCCCTCAGAATCACCTCAGACTTCCCATAGAAAACTTAAAAGCCAGAAGAGCTTGGAATAAAGTGATTCTAGGCCTAAAGAAGTACAGATTCCAACCTAGACTACTGTACCCAGCAAAGTTATCCATCATAATAGATGGAGAAATGAAAGTATTCCATGAAACTAACCAGCTCTACAATTACTTGAACACAAAGCCAAGCCTTCAGAAGATACTACATGAGATACTCCATGCAGATGAGACAAGCAACCGACCCCAGGAATGAAACAGGGAACCAGCAAGGTAACACCAAAGAGATAACAACAGCTCAGATATCAACACCCAGAGTCTCTCCAAAATGGTAGGGCATAAAGCAAATCTCACACTTATAACTTTGAAGGTAAATGACTCAACTCTCCTATAAAAAGACACAGGATAGGAGGGTGGATCAGAAAAATGGACCCTTCCATCTGTTGCCTTCAAGAAACACACCTTATCGCTAAAGACAGTAACCTACTGAGGGTAAAAGGATGGAAAAAAATTTTCCAGGCATGTGGGAATAATAAAAAAGCGGATATAGCTACTTTAAACTGAAAGCAATTTAAAAAAAAAAAGGACAATGATGGCCACTTCCTACTCATCAAGGGAACGATACAACAAGAAGATATCACTATATTAAATATGTATGCACCAAATGCAAGGGCCCCTCAGTTCATAAAGCATAAATTACTCAAAAGCAAAGCAGATATAGATGTCAACACTATCATGTATATGTAAGTCACATCTTGAATTTGAGGCTCAAGACTGGGTAGTTTTGAGCCATTTCATTTTTTCCCTAAGACCAACAGGAGAAAGAACTTGGTGCTGTGCAATCACAGTGTGTGCTCCCTTGCAGAATCCGCACTGTGTACAAACAGGAAGAGATATGGCTTTGTAGAAAATCTGGGCTAATCCAACTGGAACTTCATTCTGGAGGCAGATATTTATCTGAAATAAACCCCAACTTTTCCAAACTCAATTTTACTAATACTTACATGTGCTAGATGCTAGTTTAATTTCTAACCTAATAAAAAGGCTATTATTTTCTAGCAATGATTTATGACTTTGGCAAGAATTACAGCATTAAGACTTCCAGATCCATTATTTACTTCAAACAATACTGTTTGTTTCATTTTTATATTAGACCAAGGAAATAGACATTGGTTTTAAGGAAACATTGGTCTGGCGAAATGATAAGATAATAAAAGGTGCTTACTT